>JARYGA010026780.1:0-39229 GCA_030545235.1 Helianthus tuberosus | reverse complement strand
AATAATCACAACAAAACAAGATTCACAAGTTTTACACCATTTGTTTCTCTTTAACCAACTAGTTCATCATACTTTCAAGTCTTTTAGTTTTGATCTTGTAAGTTCTTGAGTTTTAACCGTTAAATCTCTTATTAACCACTTTAAACACGAACAAGGAAGTGTTTAGAAGCACTTACAACTAGCTCGAGGCTAGGGAAGAATCAAAGCGAAAACAAGGTGGATAAAAGCGATGTAGAGAGGTTCTTGAGATTCCGAAAGCACCGGGTTTGCTTGAATGATACCTTGCACCTTTGTATGTAAGTGGTTTAGCTAGATCACGACTTGATGACGGTGGTGGTGGTGATAGTGTTCTCGGCCGAACACTAGGAGAAGAGGGAGAGAGAGAGCAAAATTCTTGTGAAGTGTTTTGTGTAAATGAAATGTGTGATCTCATGAACATTCTTATAGACCATCCAATCTTATTGACCATTATATAATGTGTAATCTTGATACTAGACATAATCAAATAAAATATTCAAAATGTAAGGAGTGTGCCCCACATGGGGACCGATCGGATTAGGGGGGGGGGTTATGGTTTGATTTTGATGATATAGTTAAGTGTTTAGTTGAAATTCAAAAGAACTTAGTTAGTACATTCATGTGTGTTATTTAACATAACGGGTGTTAGGGTGTTCGGGGACCCTAACTAGCTAAGAAAAGTGTAAACAATGTCATTGACAATATTTTTATGTTCCGGGTAAAGTCCGGTTGTTCGGTTGGATATTAATCCGTTAAAGTGCTAAATAAGTATTTAAAGTGTATTTTATAGTGTTTTCAGTGACACAATAAATTCCCGACACTTGGAAAGTGTCTAGTATTATTTTACCAAGTTTTTGCACCTTACTAGTTAAGTAAAGTGCTGAATTTTGTAATAAAGTGCAGAATTTTGTACTTAAAGTATGTTTTAGGCACATCCGGTCACTATAAACTTCATCTAGTGACGCAGTTCTACAAACCTCATCTCCCTACACTCACTACTAGTGTAGTAATCTATTCCCGGCTCATACTGGCCTCAGAACAATGTCTGTTTAGGTGCTGGCAATGTCAGCATGTTTACTGGGTTATCCGTATAGTGTGCTCACTGTGCTTTTGTGGATCAAGGTTGTCACTGATGTTTGTGTGTAAATAATAGAGTGACAGTAATAAAGTATGATGCATGAATATGTATGTATCAGAAATCAAAAAGCAGTTTAACCACAGTTGTAATCAAGCACAGTAACTAAGCATTAATCAAATATTAATTAATTCGTACGGATACCTGGTTTGGTGAGGGTTGTCACATTCTCCCCCCGTTAAATAAATTTCGTCCCGAAATTTTAGGCTCTGCTTCTAGTTGCAGGGGTCTTAGGAAATAAATGGGGGTATTTCTCCTTCATACGATCCTCACGTTCCCACGTGAATTCAGGCCCATGTCTTGCATTCCAACGAACTTTGACGAGCTTGACACTACTCTTGCGTGTGTTGTTAACTTTCCAATCCGTGACCTCGACGGGTTCTTCAGTGAAGTGGAGCGTGTCGTCGATATGAACTTCGTCAGCAGGAATGATCACCGTCTCCTGTGTTGGACTCTTCCTTAGATTTGATACATGGAATGTATCGTGAACACCATTGAGTTCGGCAGGTAGGTCCAACTTGTAGGCTACAAGCCCAATCCTTTGCAGGATTCTGAAAGGGCCAATGTAACGCGGATTCAACTTCCCATGCTTTCTGAAGCGTGCCACACCCTTACAGGGTGAAACTTTCAATAACACCATATCCCCAACTTGAAATTCCAAAGGTTTCCTCTTTGGATTTGCATAGGCTTTCTGTCGGTCGCGAGCCGCCTCGATGCGCTTTCGAATTTGTGCGATCTTGTCCGTTGTCTCTTGGACTATTTCAGGACCAACGAGTTGTCTATCATCGGCATCAGCCCAGCATAAGGGTGATCGACATTTGCGTCCATAAAGCGCTTCAAATGGCGCGGCTCCAATGCTTGTGTGGTACCTGTTGTTGTATGAAAACTCGACCAATGGTAAATGATTATCCCAACTACCACCTAGATCCATTACACATGCTCTCAGCATATCTTCCAATGTCTGAATAGTTCTTTCACTTTGGCCATCAGTTTGCGGATGATACGCAGTACTTAGATTCAATTGTGAGCCAAAAGCTTCTTGGAAGGATTGCCAAATCCTTAATACAAATCTCCCATCTCTATCAGAGATAATCGAGAGAGGCACTCCATGACGTGCAACAATCTCTCGTATGTATATTTCCACAAGTTTACTCGTATTGTCTTTATCTTTGATTGACAAGAAATGTGCGGACTTTGCCAGACGGTCAACTATTACCCAAATAGTGTCATGACCTCTGGGCGTCTTTGGCAACTTAGTTATGAAGTCCATTGAAATATGTTACCATTTCCACTTGGGAATCTCGGGTTGTTGCAGAAGTCCTGAAGGCTTCTGGTATTCAGCTTTCACCTTGGCGCACGTTAAACACTTGCTAACATAAACAGCAACATCGCCTTTCATCCTAGGCCACCAATAATAATCCTTAAGATCTTGGTACATCTTATCCGCACCGGGATGAATAGAGTACCGTGATTTGTGAGCTTCATCAAAAATAACTTTCCTTAAACCACCAAACAGAGGAATCTAAATCCGTTTCATGAAGCATAAAGTTCCTTCCTCGTTTGGTATCAACTGCTTCTCCATCCCATGGAGATACTCATCTTCAACATTCCTTTCTTTCAAAGCTTCTTTCTGCGCGACACGAATGCGCAGAGAGAGATCTGTCTGGACAATCATCTCCAAAGCCCTAACCCTTATGGGATTAATCCTTTCTTATCGACTCAGGGCATCAGCGACCACATTCGCTTTCCCTGGGTGATACTTGATCTCGCAGTCGTAATCGTTCAATAATTCGACCCAACGTCTTTGTCTCATATTCAACTCTTTCTGGTCGAATATGTGCTGCAGATTCTTATGATCCGTAAAGATTGTACACTTTGTACCATACAAATAATGTCTCCAGATTTTCAGCGCAAATACCACTGCGCCTAGCTCCAAATCATGTGTGGTATAGTTCTTTTCATGAACTTTCAATTGGCATGAAGCCTAAGCTATAACTTTCTGGCGTTGCATCAACACGCAACCCAATCCTTGATGCGAGGCATCACAGTATACCACGAAATCATCAGTTCCTTCTGGTAGCGCTAAGATCGGCGCATTGCAAAGCTTGTCTTTCAGTAACTGGAATGCTTCTTCCTGTTTGATTTCCCAATCAAACTTCTTATCCTTCTGTGTGAGGAAGGTCAATGGCTGAGCGATCTTTGAAAAATCCTCAATAAATCTTCGATAGTAGCCAGCCAAACCTAAGAATTGTCGAATCTCGGTTGGCGTCTTTGGGGTCTCCCAATTCTTAATCGCTTCGATCTTTGTGGGGTCCACATGAATCCCATTTCCATTAACCACATGTCCAAGGAACTGGACTTCGCGTAGCCATAACTCACACTTTGAGAACTTGGCGTATAATTTCTCCTTCTTAAGTAGCTCTAGAATAGCTCTTAAGTGTTGTTCGTGCTCGTCCTTTGTCTTCGAGTAAATCAGAATGTCGTCAATAAATACGATCACAAACTTATCCAAGTACGGCTTGCAGACTCAGTTCATTAGGTCCATGAAAACTGCAGGTGCGTTTGTTAGCCCAAATGGCATAACTAGGAACTTGTAATGTCCATAACGAGTCCTAAAGGCCGTCTTCGGGATACTTTCCTCTTGTATCCTTAGTTGATGATATCCGGATCGAAGATCGATCTTTGAATAAAAGCTTAAGCCTTGCAACTGGTCAAATAGATCATCGATCCTCGGCAAGGGATATCTGTTCTTGATAGTCAACTTATTAAGCTCTCGGTAGTCTATGCACATATGGAAACTACCGTCCTTCTTCTTAGCGAACAGTACTGGAGCTCCTCAAGGTGAGAAGCTTGGTCCGATGAATCCTTTGTCCAATAGCTCTTGGAGTTGTGTTGACAATTCCTGCATCTCTGAAGGCGCAAGTCTGTAGGATGCCTTGGCTACAGGCGCGGCGCCTGGAACAAAGTCGATGTGGAACTCCACTTGCCTTTGGGGTGGCAATCCTGGCAAGTCTTCTGGAAAGACTTCAGGATACTCTTTCACGACGGGGATGTCTTCGATCTTTGGCTCAGCAGCTTCCTTATCCACGATGTGTGCCAAGAAGGCAGCACATCCTTTCTATAAACACTTTCGGGCTTTCAGGCAGCTGATGATTCTTAGAGGTGTATCGCGCTTTTCTCCATGAACTACAATCGTTTCTCCATCTTCGGCTGGGATGCGAATAATCTTTTCGCGACAAATAATCTCAGCCTTGTTGCTCGATAACCAATCCATTTCTACTACCACATCGAAGCTTCCCAACTTGACTGGTAGTAGATCCAAAGTAAACTCACGCTCTCCCAACTCGATTACACAACCACTGACAACTTCATTTGTTTCGACTAGCTTTCCATTGGCCAATTCGATTGAGTATGGAATATCTAATTTACTAGCGGCTAACCCAAGCATATTCTTAAATTCTAATGACACGAAGCTATAATCGGCACCAGTATCAAACAAAACGGATGCAAAGCGTTGGTTTATAGGGAACGTACCAGTAACAACATTGGGATCCTGGCGTGCTTCCCTCGCCTCAATGTTAAACACTCTTCCGCGGGCTTGATTCAATCCTGGGCAGTCCCTCTTAAAGTGCCCAATGTCACCGCAGTTAAAACAACCCAATTTTTGACCATTACCTCCTCCGTTCCCCGCTTGATTGTTGTTTTGAGTTTGATTCGCGTCCCCAGCTTGATTTGCATTGTTCCCTCGATTTCCATTGCCTCCATTATTCCCTTGTGGACGATTTCCATTACCACCACGATTATTGTTCCTACTACCAAAACCTCCTTGGCCTCCCCGGCCAGCACTAGCCCAGCAAGAATCCTTCAAGTGGCCAACTTTTCCACAAGCTTCACATACTTTTGGCCCACACTGGCTAGAATGATGACGTTGGCAGGAGTTACACTTGGGCAGTGAACCCATATAGCCTTTTCCTTTCTTCCCAGCACCGGTTGCAGCTTGGACCGGTGTGCTTGATTCTCCTTTCTTGCCAACACCGCTAGTTCCCTGCTTGAAGTTCGAGAATTTCCTCTTATTCTCACCAGACGACTCTATGAGAGTCTCTTTCTTCTTTGGCTCAACATTCGAAAACTTGTTCAGGCGGATGGCTTCCTCAGTAAGAGCCACGCTCAGATCGATGGCCTCTGTGATTGTTGCAGGCTTGGAAGTAGTGACCATACTCATGATCTGTGGAGCTAAACCCCAGATAAAGCGCTCGATTCGTTTGAATTCCGGTGTAACCATATAAGGTACCACATGAGACAGGTCGTGGAATCTCTGAACGTACTTCGCAATCTTGGGTCCTTCCATTTTCAAGTGCCAGAATTCAGTTTCCAACTTCTGAATCTCCGCACGTGAGCAGTACTTTCTTCGCATGAGCTCCTTTAGCTCATTCCATGTCATTGCGTAAGCTGCGGCTTCGCCAAGAGTTTGCACTTGTAAGTTCCACCAGGACAGGGCTCCGTCCAAAAATAGCCCAGAAATGTAAGTCACTTGTTGGTCTGGAGCGCACTTGCTCATTCGAAGAACAGACTCCGTCTTTTCGGCCCATCTTACAAAAGAAACAGCACCTCCGGTGCCGTCGAAGTTCACGGGCTTGCAGTCGAGGAACTGCTTGTAAGTGTACCCTGCACATACGTTAGAATATACAAATGGTATTAGCAAACGTGCTAAAGATATCCAGATGTATCGTATTATGTCTTAACGACTTAACATTACCATGTGGTGGGTTGTTATTGCCGTTGTTGTTCGAATTACTTCCGCTTGTTCCTCCTTGTGAGGCTGCATACTGCGCAATGGCGGCAACAATGATTCCTTGAAGTTCTTCCTTGTTGGCAGGCATACGCGTCTGGCGTCTTGGAGGCATCTTCTAAAAGATGTTTCACGTAGGTCAGGTCATAGTAAGTAAAGTGTACGTATGTATTCAACAATATCAACACATAACATCTCATGTTATAAATAAATCAACCACATAACATCTCATGTTATAGAACATAAACAATCAACAATCAACCCAACAAATAATGAGAATACTGCGATTGCGCTGTCATATATCAAGACCACAATGTAAGGTTTACAAGTTCATAACTGTATCATACATCATCAGTGACTAAGGGCCACATCGCCCTAGTCCAAACTATCTAGTCAGTGACAACAGCAACAAATATATAAATCATCAAAAGTCACAATCATCAAAATGTGGTCTCCAAAAGCTGTGTAGTCTGCACAATCGCGGTCGTCTCACCAAAAGTCTACCTGCGTCGAATCAAAATGGCCTATGCTGATGGCGGTGGAGGAGGGGGAAAACGAGAAAAGAGTAAACGTCGCATATGAAGCCAGTCCTCCTCCATAGCGCGATGAGAGCGCAATAAGTATGCTATCTGCTGCTCGGGAGTCCAAAAGCGAGCGGTAGAATCAGGTGAAGGTGGACGCGGAGGGTGTGATACTGCAGGTGGGGTCTGACAATGACACGGTGGTCGCTGAGCTCTCTCCAGCTCCTGTACGCGATGGGTCAGCGCCTCCTGCTGTATCATGAAAGATGTGAGAACATCCTTCGTAGAATACCCCACGTGGTATGGGTGATACGGATCCATCGTGGTGGTAATGGGGGGCGTAGTCTAGAGGAATGGCTCACTAGATGGAGCGAAGGATGGTACAGTAAATGGTGCAACAGTGGGAATAATAGTAGGATGAGAAATCTGAGGCACAAACTGGCCTCCTCCTGACACAACAGGTGTATGACCAAACGGCTGTCGTGACGAACCCTCCCCAGGACGTGGTGGAGGTATGTCCTGGAGATAGGTGATCTGAAGATCTGTGCGGTGAGCATCTGCGGTATGTGTGGGAAGCAAAGGAACATCAATGGGGGCTGAAACAGGGGCTACAGGTGGTGTAACTGGTATCACGAAAGGTGGGTAATCATCGTCATTATCTATCCACCCGTTGCGGGTGTGAGCGTATCGTGGATCAATATGGGTCGCAAAAGGTGCACGGTCGAACATCACTGGATCAGGAAGTGGTGCAACAACAGGATCCTCTAACAGAAGTAGACCATCAACAGGAGCGTCAGCAACATGATCATCCACCAACGGTGGAGCAACAACGGGATGATCGTCAACAGGTATGTCATCATCAAAAGGAGCAACAGCAGGTGCATCGGCATGAACAGGGTCATGCTCCAATGCAGGGTCAGGAGCGACGCCTGGCTCAGGGGCCACGACAGGTTCCGGGTCAACAATCTCCATATCAAAATCAGCTGGATCAGCAAACAAAGGATCGACAGGGGCTACAGGATCCTCCAGGGGCTGGTCTAAGTGAATGAACTCAATATCCTGGTCAGGATCAAAACCAGGTGGAAAAACAGGATCATCATCAACATCGTGATCAAACTCAAAGCTGTGTGTGGGTGCAGGTGCAGCTGATGACGCCATGTCAGGGTCGGTGTCGTGTGAGTGGTGCTACACTCCCTGAGTGTGCAAAGATGCGGACGCCACAGACTCAAATGAGTCTGGGACAGGTAAATGAACAGGAGCCTCCTCTGCAGGAGCGTCAGCAATGAGTAGGATATCATCAGCAGCAATAGGGACCTCACCCTCAAGGTCATCCTCAAGTGGGTCCTCCTCAAAAAAATCGACCTCGTCGTCAGAAACATCATCAAGTGGCATATCAACAACCGGATAAGCAGCAAGGGGCACAGGAGCAGGGATCACCACGAGTGGTAAATCCCCAGCGAGATAGCCATCAGCAGGCTCGGCTACGACGTCAGGCAGCACAAAGGGATGGAAGTCGTCATCATCTGTGCTGGTAGTATCGGAAGTGTGGACCTCGTGCTCCGATGAAACTATGTCATCTGATACTATCGCCATAGGGTCCAGAGTGTGGGAAACTCCAGTGTCTGATGAAGAAGGCATGATGTCTGTAACACAAACACACATACACACAAGCAATCAATCATATAATCAAATAAACATGTTAGTTACCAATAAGCAAACAAGTAATCATCCTAGTCTTCCCTAGACTATCCTCTCAGTCTCCCCGACTAAACTTCCGAGTCTCTCAGACTAAAATCTCCCAATCTCTCAGATTTAATTCTCAGTCTCTCAGACTAAAATCTCCCAATCTCTCAGATTTAATTCTCAGTCTCTCAGACTGACTTCCTGGTCTCTCAGACTAAAATCTTTCCCCAGTCTCCCCGACTGGACTATAAATTTTGAAAAGTGTATTTGTGCTTCTTTTTGTTTGTAAAAAGGTGTTTGTGCCCTAGATCTGGACGTTTAGTGTATGCAATGTAAAAATGTTTTTGTGAGAGCCCTAGTGATCATAGTCTAGACTCGAGAAGGAATCCTAGTTCGCTATGATCAAAGCTCTGATACCAAGCTGTCACACCCTGGCTTTTGCGGAAGCGTGGGTTAGTTTGGTGTGACTTCTTAATACCATAGCTTAACCACAACAAAGCTATATGAAAGTAAAACCGTGATAATCATCCATTACTTCAAGTTATAAAAACAAAATACCACAACATTGTTTTAAAGCGTTGACACATGCATCGAGTTTACAACACAACTAAATAAAATCTTGTTCGAAAGACACAACCACATACATGAAATAAACACAGCTTAAGACTTGTGACTCGTCCAGGTCGAAGTCACAACCCCTAAACTTGGATGACATCACCCTTCTTACGCAGCTTGAAAACATAGCATACCTCGCCAGATCCCTAACTCCCTGAAATACATGTAAGTTGAAAAATCAACAAAAATGTTGAGCGAGTTCATGTGAAAGTGAGTATGTAAAACCTTTGTAAGTATAAAATCCCTGGTATGTAGCAAATAAGGAAATAAAGAGATCACCAATGGTTTGCAAGGCCATTGATATGTGTGAAGTGCAGTAGGAAGACTCAAACCTAGCAGATTTTTGCGTCGGGTACAAAGTCACCCCGAGGTCCGTACAGTTGGGCTCGCTACACTCAGATAGATCTACCGCTACTGACCCTCGGTCCTACAATGAGGATTAATGGCCTCCAGTTTCAGCCTACTCACTCACATGATCTAAGTAGTAACCCTCCTTACGCTAACCATACCATGTAAAAAGTGTCCGTAACCATTGTAACATGTATTTTACCCCCGAAGTATAAAAACTGAAAAGAGTTAAGAGAAAAGGGGGACATGAACTCACTGAAGTGCGTCTCGAAATAGTCAATCCCAAATCAACCTGCTGCGTGACGACCTACACGTACTAACTTCTATTAGACGGACGACCGTGCCTTGGCTTAAGGTTTAACGTTTTTGGGAAATAGTTAGGCAACTATTTCGTATTTCCACTTCTTAATTATTTAATAATTATATTCCTTCCCAAGGATGGGGGTTATAATACATGTGCGTTTTTGTAATTCCAAAAATATATTATTAAGTCTCACTTATTAAAATATATTTTTATTCATTTGTCTAAAATATTCTATCTCTAAAATATACATATTTTTCCCAAAAATATTATATTTTATTCCATACGATTTCCAAAATAATACTTTTATCAAAATACGCATTTAAGAGTATTTTTCCGGTAAAACATAAGTTACATTTAAAGTTCGGGTGGTAATAATAATACCGGTGTAACTTAGATATTTATTTGTGAAGGCCTTGGTATTATTTTGGAGTCGTTACTTTTTAGTGTATACGAGTTATATTATTTTTACCCTAAAAATAATATATGTGTAGTTCACAAAATAATCATAAAATCACACAAGCGTTTTATTATGAAATATATATATTCTCAATATATATTTAACAAGTTTCCTTTACGAAAATCCACCTCCGACACCTGGTTATTTTGTAATAAAAATCATGGCGAAATTTATATTTTGAAAACAAGTTAAAAATATATATTCATGAACACTTGTTACATAAATATTTCTAAGTGTTATTTTCTGGAAAATTTTTGCCAGAGTTTCCTCTGTAACTAGAGGTGGCCACGCTTACTTGCGTATCATTTTCTTTTCAAAATTCAATCAACAATTTTCCAATCATCAACATACATCATTCAAACATCAAACTAGTAAAAAATAAGCATAAATCGCAAACACATGAACTTGTAGGTAACTTTATAACATATTTAGTAGATCTTTCCATCTTTTAAAATAAAGTTAGTTTCTTGGAAATCTTATTTTTAAAGAAAATGTAACTTTACAACTTCTAGTCCAAAAACTACGAAATTATTCCTTTGTTAAACCTTTTGTCACACAAGTGTTTACACACTTGTTTGTTTGCAAAAATGCTTTTAGTTGTGTAAGATCCGGCTTTTAAACAAGATTTGCATCTTACACTTGGTTCTTCGAAAATACCACTTGTAGATCTTTAGATCTACTAGTTTAGAACTCTATTTCACAAGAAAATCACTTTTACACAAGTTCATGTTCATGTGTGGAAGGGTTCATCATCTTGCTACTTTTACACTTAACATATTGCTAGTTCATGTTCCATGAACATGATCTAGCGTGGTTAGATGACGATCCGTTCCACTACTAGCCACTAACAACATAAAATAATCACAACAAAACAAGATTCACAAGTTTTACACCATTTGTTTCTCTTTAACCAACTAGTTCATCATACTTTCAAGTCTTTTAGTTTTGATCTTGTAAGTTCTTGAGTTTTAACTGTTAAATCTCTTATTAACCACTTTAAACATGAACAAGGAAGTGTTTAGAAGCACTTACAACTAGCTCGAGGCTAGGGAAGAATCAAAGCGAAAACAAGGTGGATAAAAGCGATGTAGAGAGGTTCTTGAGATTCCGAAAGCACCGGGATTGCTTGAATGATACCTTGCACCTTTGTATGTAAGTGGTTTAGCTAGATCACGACTTGATGACGGTGGTGGTGGTGATAGTGTTCTTGGCCGAACACTAGGAGAAGAGGGAGAGAGAGAGCAAAATTCTTGTGAAGTGTTTTGTGTAAATGAAATGTGTGATCTCATGAACATTCTTATAGACCATCCAATCTTATTGACCATTATATAATGTGTAATCTTGATACTAGACATAATCAAATAAAATATTCAAAATGTAAGGAGTGTGCCCCACATGGGGACCGATCGGATTGGGGGGGGGGGGGGGTTATGGTTTGATTTTGATGATATAGTTAAGTGTTTAGTTGAAATTCAAAAGAACTTAGTTAGTACATTCATGTGTGTTATTTAACATAACGGGTGTTAGGGTGTTCGGGGACCCTAACTAGCTCAGAAAAGTGTAAACAATGTCATTGACAATATTTTTATGTTCCGGGTAAAGTCCGGTTGTTCGGTTGGATATTAATCCGTTAAAGTGCTAAATAAGTATTTAAAGTGTATTTTATAGTGTTTTTAGTGACACAATAAATTCCCGACACTTGGAAAGTGTCTAGTATTATTTTACCAAGTTTTTGCACCTTACTAGTTAAGTAAAATGCTGAATTTTGTAATAAAGTGCAGAATTTTGTACTTAAAGTATGTTTTAGGCACATCCGGTCACTATAAACTTCACCTAGTGATGCAGTTCTACAAACCTCATCTCCCTACACTCACTACTAGTGTAGTAATCTATTCCCGGCTCATACTGGCCTCAGAACAATGTCTGTTTAGGTGCTGGCAATGTCAGCATGTTTACTGGGTTATCCGTATAGTGTGCTCACTGTGCTTTTGTGCATCAAGGTTGTCACTGATGTTTGTGTGTAAATAATAGAGTGACAGTAATAAAGTATGATGCATGAATATGTATGTATCAGAAATCAAGAAGCAGTTTAACCACAGTTGTAAGCAAGCACAGTAATTAAGCATTAATCAAATATTAATTAATTCGTACGGATACCTGGTTTGGTGAGGGTTATCACAACTCTTTCAATCTTCATCTTTTCACCAAGAACACCATCCAAAAACTCATTTCATTTTATCATTTCTTTGATGATCAACATGGAGTTTCATGGCACATAAGGTGATCTAAAGCATTTACAAGTTAAAGGAAGCTTTTTCATCCATTCAAGAGTCTTAGAGCATTCACATTCTAACCATCAAATTATGTGAGGAGGGGTTTTTATATTATAAAGGGTATAAAAAGTGGTTGTGAGTAGAGGAGAGAGAAAATGTTACTGTTCATCTGTATATTTGGGGGGACACTGTTCACCCATTATAATTTTTTAATATATTTTGAAAGTGGTTGTGAGTGGAAGTGAGAGAAAAATGTAATGATAATATTATTTAATTGAAAGGAGAGAGAAAAAGTATTTGTTTTTAGTGGAAATATATTTATATAGGAGTTGTTTTTTAGTGGAATGTATGTATAATTTGATGGTTTGGATGTGAATGCTCTTATACCATCAAGATCATCATTTTCTTAGTTCTTTATCATCACCTAGATCATCCCTAGACACAAGTGTTAGAAGTGAGCTTCTAAATCTCTTAGTTTCATATTTATTTATGTTTATGATTGTTAAAATTTCATGTTATAACTAAATAATCATACATAATAATATGAAAATACAAAGAAGCAAAATAATAATCATGATATATATGTTTGTTTATGTGGTGATTTGAGACTTATTGCTTATTTATTTGAGCTATGATGAACATCATATATAAACTTGTTAGATGATGTTTAAAAACATAATCTAACAAGTATACATGAAAGTCTTAAAAAGGTTTATTTGAACATGATGATTAAATGGATGAACATAAATATTGGTGTTGATAAAGTGTATAAAAGATTTCACTAAAAATTATAAACTTTGAAAGGTTTACAAAAGTAACATACAAGATGGGTTTTTCTAAATGTTTGATAAAACTTGAAGTTAAGTATGATTTTTATACAAGTAAACACATTTGATGATCATACTAAAACCCTACATGTTTATGAGTTCATCTTGATAAACTTTGTTATAAATTTCAAGTTATTTTTGTGCAGAAATAATTTGAGGAACTTATGGTTGAATTGGAAGAGAAAATGATATGTTTGATAAACATGGCAAAGTTTATATTTCAAAGGAAACTATGGCCAATTTTTTTACTAGAAATCATGTGTTATAAAAATGGTGATGTTTTAACAAAATCTTTACAAGAATACAAGATTAGAAAGTTGGTATTTCTAAAAGCAAAAATGAGTATAAATATATATTTTTGGCAAAATATATATTTAGTGATTTTAACAAGTTATGTGCTATGTGTTTACTAATGGTATTAAATATATATAAAACCTAGGAACTTGAAATCAATGATACAAATAAATACAAGACACATTTACAAGTAAAGATTTGCAAGAATACATATATATACACTTGAATACAATTTACCGACGATTCGAACATCGGATACAACTTATGGGCATAACGGACGACGGACGAATCTATTACATAACGCCAATCCGAGAAGTTACTATGACGCTTAGGCGATCATTCGACGCGAATACATATAAATCACCGACAACAATATCCAGATGTTTTGAACTTATAAAAATTATTATGTTAACTTATACTTAGTGATTTTTATAAAAATTACTAGATATGTACAAATGGGATTAATTTACAAATGGGTATATTTTACAAATGGGCTTAATTTACAAATGGGTATATTTTACAAATGGGCTTATACTTACTAGTGGGCTTATCTTCCAAAATGGGCTTAACATAAATACATAGGAAAAGCCCAATATCAAATCTCATGGGCTAAGCCCAATACCAAACCTATGGGCCAAGGCCCAATAACATTAAGCCCAATACTATTTAGGCCCAATAACATTTGGGCCCAATAACATAAATTCTTGGGCTAGGCCCAATAACATTAAGACATGGGCTCGGCCCAATGACATGAAAACATGGGCTCGGCCCAATGACATAATTGGTAAAAATACAAGTATACAATTGATTTATATAAGACATAAAATCAAGAGGACAAGATCCGATGATACAACTCACAAGATACATGATTACATATATGTATATATGTGGTGAAATATATATAACAGTTTAACAATTCATACATCTAATACACAGTTCAACGAATAACAAATACAAACAAGTCTTAATACATATTCAAGATAGAAGACTTGTACATGAGCCAATACAAAGACCGAAGTGTCTAACAAATCTAGGACCTTTGTAGGTCATGATACAATTCAAGACAACTGCAAGTGAGGTTACAATTACATACAGTTTACGGATGCAATTCTGTGAGTTCATGTCCCCTTTTCATCTTAAATGCTTTTCAAGCTTTACAACTATCGGGGAAAATACATGTACAATAGTATGATAAGTCAAGGAATGAAACACCTTAGATCATGTGCGAAATTAGGGCCATAACTAAAGCACCATTAATCCAGCTTGGACCAAGGAACAAAGGGTTAGATCTAATGGGTTTTGGCGAGCCCCACTCATGGTCATTCATTTGTTTAGGAGTGCTTTTGTTGCCCTACGACATGGTGTCGATACAATTAAAAATCGTCTAGGGTTGGTTTGCTTCCTATTTCATCACACATATTAATGTCCTTGCAAAACATTAATGATCACGATTTCATTGACGCTTTTCATACTACATTTGATACAAATACAAATATGTCTCACATTTTACAGATACATCTTATATCCAGTTTGGATACAATTACAATTGAGACAAATACATCTTACACACTGTTTTGATACAGATACATCTTATACAGCTAAACTGCATGAACTCGCTCAACTTTTGTTGATGTTTTCAAATTTACATGTATTTCATGGAATTAGTGGACCAATGAAAAGATTTCAGTTCAAGGAAAATAAGTATCAAAACTCCATGCCAACTATTGAAGGGTTTGACTGTTATATACCGCCTCTTTGCGGTGATATAGTGGTCAAAGCCTTGACATTTTAAGACCTACATTTTGATGTATGAAACAATGACAACTTATTTTTCATTTGATGGTTTGTAAACAATGTACGTAACTTATGTTGTGATCTTTTAAACAGTTATGACAATGGCATTGGAGCATGTTTTATTCATTTAGTATGTTTACTTATATCGTTATGCAATGAGAACCGAACAGATCACACCTCGCGCTTCCTCTACGAGCGGGTGTGACACATCACCCAACAAATTCTCCTTGTCATCAGTATACAACCTGTGGTCTATTTGGACATCTAGCTGTGACATGGCGTATCCAGAATCTAGCAGCCCCTACTCAGACTCACCCTAGAGCATGTTTTAATTGTGGTGATTTAAATCATTTCAAGAGGCTCAAGCTAATGTTCAACGTTAAAGGCTAAGTACTGTTATAGCGTGCTTCAACAGACCTTATGAGCTGTTGATCATCATCTGTTAAAGATCTTATATTATAGATCTTCTGTTGAATTGTGTAATATCTGTTGGTCCACAGCAGAACTTAGGTTCATCATACATTTGGCTTCATCAGCAGAGGTTCTCTTTAGCAGACCTTTTCTTCAGCAGTCTTTGTCTTAACAGGCCTTTTGGTTCATCAGCAGAGTTTGTTTGGCTCATGAGTTGAGGTTGTTTGGTTTAAGTAACAGACTTTTCTTTCAACAGTGGTTGTCTTCAACAGACATTTTGGTTTGCAAAGTTTATCAAAACAGATGTTGAGTTTGTCCCTTTGGTAGGAGGTGATTTTTAAAACACTGTTATTTGTAATTACAAGTTGTTTACTATTTTATTAATTTTGAGTCTTATATTTTTTTGTTGAGTGACCGGGAAATGTAATGGAAAATAGTAATGTTTAGATGCAAAATATAGCAATGTTTACTTGAAAAATATAAAAAGGTAAAACCACAAAGTTTTGAAAGTATATACTAAGACTACATAACTTCATTCTTAAGTTTGTTAACATAGTCTTTGAACATCTTTTCAGCCTTTAATATTGCTAGATTGATGAATGAAAATTTAATCAATTGGTTAGTCGGAAAACTGTTGGGGTCTGAGATACATTAACATCTGTTAGAGGCTAAGCACTTAGCGTGCTAACATCTATTAACCCCTAAGCACTGTTAAAGATGTCACACCCTGGCTTTGCGGAAGCGTGGTTAATTTTTGGTGTGACTTCTTAATACCATAGCTTAACCATAACAAGCTATATGAATTAAAAACCATGCAAGTCATCCATTAAGTTTTGAAAATCAAACACAATACCATTGTTTTAACATACAACCATAACCTTGTTCAGTAGACATTACAGCTTATAACATAACATAAACGTGGTTTAAGGACTGTGTCTTGTCCAGGAAAGAGACACATCCCCTAAACCCTGATGACTCCATGACAAGTGCAGCGGAAAACGTTCCATACCGTGCCAGATCCGTTTAATTTCCTGAAATACATGTGAGTTGAAAAATCAACAATAATGTTGAGCGAGTTCATGTGCAAGTGAGTAAGTAAAACACTTGTAAGTATAAAAGTTTCCTGGTATGTAGCAGTGTAAGAGGACTTGTGATCACCAATGGTTTGCAAGGCCATTAGCATGTTGTGAAATGCAAGTAAGTAGACACAACCCTAGCCGATTTTTGCGTTGGGTACCAAGTCACTCCAGGTCCGTTCTGTTGGTCCTCCGAGAGGTCCGTTCTGTTGGGCCTAGAGCTGGGCTCGCTACACCCAGATAGATCTACCGCTCGAGTCCCTCGGTGTTCTAACTACCCATTCACATGATCTAAACCTCCTTACGTAAATCATACCGTGTATAAAGTACTTGTAAACAAAGTAACATGTATTTCACCCCCGCAGTTAAGAAAACTGAAAACAGTTAGAGAAAAGGGGGACATGAACTCACAGTGAATGCGCGTCTCTACCAAGTGTCTCCAATACAGTAAGCTGTGCAACGACCTACAAGTGCTAATTCTATTAGACGGACGGCCGTGCCTTAGCTTTACAGTTTATGTCTTTGGGAAATAGTTAGACAACTATTTCGTGTTTATGTTCTGTATACACTTGGTAGTTATACTTCTTCCCAAGGATGGGGGATACAATACATGTGCGTAAGTTACGTTTTAATAATCGTGTGGTAATGTAATTACCGGTGTAACTTATATGTTAATGTGGAAGCGTTCGCAAAGTTTTGGAATCATTAACGCTTGTAAATATTATTTTTACCCTAAAATAATATTTATGTATTCTCACAAAATAATCATAAACAGTGTTGTGACAAAATATATTTATCACGTTAACCCTTGTGAAAATCCCACCTCCGAATGTTTAGTAATTAAAGTCATGGCGAAATTTTATGTTTCGAAAATATGTCCAAAAGTAGTTCTAACACTTGTTGTGTAAATAAGCCTAAGTGTTAGGTTTTTAGAAAATTTCGCCAGAGTTTCCTCTGTAACTGGAGGTGGCCACGCTTTCAAGCGTATCATTTTCTTTTAACAAATCAATTCAACAACTTCTTTATTCAATCAAACAATTTCCGACACATCAAACTAGTCGATAAGTATGTAAATCGCATAATCGCATGAACTTGTAGTTTTTCCGCATCTATAATGTAAATCCCCTTTATATATGTAGATCTTTATATAAAGTAGCTTTATTCTTGTAAAAACCTCGTGTTTAGAGAAATCCGACTTTACAACTTCTAGTAACAAGTGACAAAGCTAGTCCTTTGTCGGATCTGTTTGTTTCACAAGTGTTTACACACTTGTGGTTTATAAAACCATATTTATTAGTGTAAGATCCTTTCTTTAAAATACATGGTTTCTTAAATGCGTGGTTCTTTGAAAATACCACTTGCAGATACGTAGATCCGCTAGTTTTAAACACCAATGTACAAGTTAAATCTCTTTTACACAAGTAAAATATTCTACACAAGTTCATGTGTCTTGTGTGGTAGAGTTTCGCCTTTTAACCCTTGTGGTAACCCAAAAACGAGCTTATGTGAAGATCCAAGATCTTACAAAGTCGGGTTAAACGGAGATCCGAGCTACCACATCATAGATCGGGTCTAGATAAACACAAATTCCAAATACTACAACTTTTACACAAGTTGTAAGCTATTAACCACCACTTTTATAGTTTTTACTAGACTTTAATGCTTCGAAATGTATGTTAACGATATTTAACCGACAATATTCCTTTTAACCACCTTAGATAAGCTTAAAAACAAGTTTTAAATGTTATACCTCTAGCTCAAGGCTAGGGAAGATCTTTGATGAAAAACGCGTGGATAAAAGCTAACGGTAGAGGTCCTTCGCGTTCCGAGTGCACAAGAGCTCCTAATACGTGACCCGTGAAGCTTGAATGATGATGGAATGTTGAGAGCAAGAACCGAAAGTATGGTGGTGGGTGGTGGGGTGTTCGGCCGAGAGTGGATAGGGAGGGAGAGAGTATGTTGTGGTGAGTGGTGTTTAGTGAAAATTATGGTGTGTAATCTCTAGTATTTATAAGTAAATCAAGTGTTATTACCCAATGGGTTTTATGTCTTCATGATATTAAACAAACCTAGATTATGATAATCCATCTTGTACTTGCATGTTCCCTCCTAGTTACAAAGGGACTGAAATCGGCCATGGGGGGGTCCCTTGGTTCGATTTTAAGTAGTAATTAGGATAATTAGTTTGGTTAAATAGGTTAACTAAGTATTTAACTTAGTTAGTTGTATGTTATGTGTTATGACGGGTGTTAGGGTAATCAGGGACCCTAACTGGCTCAGAAAAATATAATTAGTAAAATAACAATATTTTCATGTTCCGGGTAAAGTCCGGGTGTCCGGTTGGATAGTAATCCGTTAAAGCGTTACAAAAGCTTTAAAGTGTCGTTATTAACATTTTTAGTGACACAATTTGTTTTCCCGACACTTTAGAAAGTGTCTAGTGTTATTTTCTCATGTTCTGGCACTTTACTAGTCAGCTAGAAGCTGGATTAATTATTAAAGTGCTGTGTTTGGTACTTAAAGTACGTTTTTGGCACATCCGAATCAGTGTATCTTATTCCTAGAGACGCGGTACCACAACCCTCATATCCCTACACTCATTATCAGTGTAGCCAAAATATTTGAGGCTCTGAACAGGCCTTAGAGGCAGTGTCTGCCTGATGCTGGTTATATCAGCATGTTTATTGTGTATCCGTTTAGTGCTACTGTGCTTTTTGTGCATCATGTTTGTCACTAGGGTTCAGCATGTAAATAATGTAGTGACAGCAAGCAAGTATGATGCAAGTAAGTTCATGTATCAGTATTCAAGTAGCAGTTTATCAGCTAGTTCAAACAAGCACAGTAATTAAGCAGTAATTAATCATTAATTAAGTTGTACGGATACCTGGTTTAGTGCGGGTTGTCACATTCTCCCCCCGTTAAATAAATTTCGTCCCGAAATTTAAGTTCTGCTCGTAGATGCATAGTTCTTAGGAAATAAGTGGGGGTATTTCTCTTTCATCCGGTCCTCACGTTCCCAGGTGAATTCAGGACCATGTCTGGCATTCCAACGAACTTTGACGAGTTTGACACTGCTCCGGCGGGTCTTGTTAACTTTCCAATCTGTGACCTCGACAGGTTCTTCAACGAAGTGGAGCGTGTCGTCAATGTGAATCTCGTCGGTAGGAATGGCAACGTCAACTTGAGTTGGACTTTTCTTTAAATTGGATACATGAAATGTATCGTGAACGCCATTTAGTTCGGCAGGTAGGTCCAACTTGTATGCTACTGTTCCAATTCTTTCCAGAATTCTGAAAGGACCAATGTAGCGCGGATTTAACTTCCCACGCTTCCCAAAGCGTGCCACCCCCTTCCAGGGTGAAACTTTCAATAACACCATCTCTCCGACTTGGAAGTCCACATGCTTCCGGTTTGGATCCGCGTAGGCCTTTTGTCTGTGGCGAGCGGCTTCGATGCGTTTAAGAATTTGCGCGATCTTGTCTGTCGTCTCTTGGACGATCTCGGGACCAGCAAGCTGCCTATCACCTGCGTCAGACCAACATAGGGGTGATCGGCACTTGCGTCCGTATAGGGCCTCAAATGGCGCGACACCAATACTGGTGTGGTAGCTGTTGTTGTATGAAAATTCGACCAAAGGTAAGTGTTTATCCCAGCTACCTCCCAAATCCATAACACATGCCCTCAGCATGTCTTCCAAAGTTTGTATTGTTCGCTCGCTCTGGCCATCAGTTTGCGGATGGAACGCAGTGCTCAGATTCAATTGTGAGCCAAAAGATTCTTGGAAAGATTGCCATATTCTTGACACAAATCTTCCGTCTCTATCAGAGATGATCGAGAGAGGTACTCCATGACGTGCTACGATCTCTCTCAAATAAATTTCCGCAAGTTTACTAGTGCTGTCTTTCTCCTTGATTGGCAGAAAGTGTGCGGATTTTGTTAGGCGGTCAACTATTACCCAAATCATATCATGGCCTCTTGGCGTTCTTGGCAATTTTGTAACAAAATCCATTGAGATTTGTTCCCATTTCCACTTGGGAATCTCAGGTTGTTGCAGAAGTCCCGAAGGCTTCTGGTATTCCGCCTTGACCTTAGCGCACGTTAAACATTTGCTCACGTAAACAGCAACGTCGCCTTTCATCCTAGGCCACCAGTAATAACTTTTGAGATCTTGGTACATCTTATCCGATCCAGGGTGGATAGAGTACCGTGACTTGTGCGCTTCATCGAAAATAACTTCCCTTAATCCACCAAACAGAGGAACCCAAATCCTTTTCTCAAAACATAACGTTCCTTCCTCGTTTGGTACCAAAAGCTTCTCCATTCCACGGAGATATTCTTCCTCAAGGTTTCCCTCCTTGAGAGCTTCCTTTTGTGCAGCACGAATGCGCAAGGAAAGATCGGTTCGGATAATCATCTCTAGAGCCCTAACTCTTATGGGCTTGATTCTTTCTTTACGACTTAGGGCATCGGCGACTACATTCGCCTTCCCTGGGTGATACTTTATCTCGCAGTCGTAATCGTTCAGCAACTCAACCCATCGTCTTTGCCTCATATTCAACTCCTTCTGGTTGAATATATGCTGTAGGCTTTTGTGATCTGTGAAGATTGTGCACTTCGTACCATACAGGTAGTGTCTCCAGATCTTTAGTGCAAAAACCACTGCGCCAAGCTCCAAATCGTGGGTGGTATAGTTCTTTTCGTGCACTTTCAGTTGGCGTGATGCGTAAGCAATGACCTTTTGGCGTTGCATCAACACACAACCCAATCCCTGACGCGATGCGTCGCAGTATACCACAAAGTCATCAGTGCCTTCCGGCAGGGCTAAGATTGGCGCGTTACAAAGCTTATCCTTCAATATCTGAAACGCTTCGTCCTGTCTGATTCCCCAATCAAACATCTTATCTTTCTGGGTCAGGAGCGTCAATGGTTGAGCGATTCTCGAAAAATCCTCGATGAACCTTCGATAGTAACCAGCCAAACCCAAGAATTGTCGAATCTCGGTTGGCGTTGTAGGCGTTTCCCAATTCTTGATCGCCTCGATCTTTGTGGGATCAACATGGATTCCATTTCCATTAACCACATGTCCAAGAAACTGGACTTCGCGTAGCCAAAACTCGCACTTAGAGAACTTGGCATACAACTGTTCCTTCTTTAGCAGCTCCAAAATAGCTCTTAGATGCTGTTCGTGTTCAGCCTTTGTCCTTGAATAAATCAAGATGTCGTCGATAAATACAATCACGAACTTGTCCAAGTATGGCTTGCAAACTCTATTCATTAGATCCATGAATACCGCAGGTGCGTTTGTCAAACCAAATGGCATAACGAGGAACTCGTAGTGCCCATAACGAGTCCTGAAGGCTGTTTTTGGGATACTTTCCTCTTGAATCCTCAACTGATGGTATCCAGATCGAAGATCGATCTTTGAGTAAAAGCTTGAACCTTGAAGTTGGTCGAACAGATCATCAATTCTTGGCAGAGGATACCTATTCTTGATCGTCAGCTTGTTCAATTCTCGGTAGTCGATACACATACGGAAACTTCCGTCCTTCTTCTTGACAAACAGGACCGGAGCTCCCCAAGGCGAGAAGCTTGGTCGGATAAAACCCTTGTCTAACAACTCTTGAAGTTGAGTCGACAATTCCTGCATCTCAGATGGAGCAAGTCTATAAGGTGCCTTAGCCACAGGCGCGGCGCCTGGAACTAAGTCAATGTGAAACTCCACTTGCCTCTGAGGTGGCAGTCCAGGTAAGTCTTCTGGGAAGACTTCTGGATACTCCTTTACGATAGGGATGTCTTCGATCCTTGGCTCGGCAGCCTTCTTATCCACAATGTGTGCCAGAAAAGCAACACATCCTTTCTGTAAACACTTCCTTGCTTTCAAGCAGCTGATAAATCTTAGCGGTGTGTCACGCTTCTCTCCGTGAACCACAATTGTCTCACCATCATCAGTTGGGATACGAACAACTTTCTCGTGACATACTATCTCAGCCTTGTTTCCGGATAACCAATCCATTCCTACCACCACGTCGAAGCTTCCCAATTGATCTGGTAGTAGATCCAAAGTAAACTCACGTTCTCCCAATTCTATCACACAGCCTCTGATTACTTCGTTGGCTTCAACTAACTTTCCATTGGCCAATTCGATCGAGTAGGGAAAGTCTAACTTATTAGCGGCTAACCCAAGCATATTCTTAAATTCTAACGATACGAAGCTATAATCGGCACCAGTATCAAATAAAACGGATGCATAGCGTTGGTTCACAGGGAACGTACCAGTAACAACGTTGGGATCCTGGCGCGCCTCCCTAGCTTCGAGTTGGAACACTCTACCACGGGCTTGATTCAGTGTTGGGCAATTCTTCTTAAAATGCCCGATTTCCCCGCAGTTATAACATCCGAGTCTCTGCCCATTACCACCAGCTTGATCATTCCCCGGATTACGATTCACTGCGCCCGCTTGGTTAGCGTTGTTGCCATGATTTCTGTTACCTCCAAAATTTCCTTGTGGGCGATTCCCATTTCCACCACGGTTATCATTTTTGTTTCCATATCCTCCCTGGCCTCCGCGGCCGGCAGGGACCCAACAAGTATCCTTCGAGTGACCACGTTTCCCACATGCTTCACATGTTTTTAGCCCACATTGACCAGAGTGGTGACGCTGGCAGGCATTACACCTGGGCTGGGTTTCCATATATCTCCTTCCTTTCCTTCCACTGCCAGTCGTACCCTGAGCTGGCGTGTTTGGTGCTCCTCTTTTACCATCACTACTAACACCTTGTTTGAAGTTCGAAAACTTTCTTTTGTTACTTCCTGACGACTCAACATGAGTCTCTTTCTCCTTTGCCTTAACATCACCAAACTTGTTCAGACGAATCGCCTCCTCGGTGAGAGCCACGCTCAAATCGATGGCTTCAGTGATAGTCGCTGGTTTGGAGGAGGTTACCATAATTATGATTTGGGGAGCCAAACCCCAAATGAAGCGCTCGATTCGCTTGTATTCAGGTGTAACCATGTAAGGAACCACTTGTGATAAGTCGTGAAACCTCTGGACGTATTCTGCAATCTTTGGTCCATCCATCTTTAGGTGCCAAAATTCAGTCTCCAACCTTTGAATTTCTGCGCGTGAACAGTACTTCTTGCGCATCAGTTCTTTCAATTCGGCCCAAGTCAGGGCGTAGGCGGCAGCTTCGCCTAGAGTTTGTACTTGTAGGTTCCACCAGGATAGGGCTCCATCTAGAAACAGCCCTGAAATGTATGTGACTTGCTGATCCTCTGCGCACTTGCTCATGCGTAAAACAGAATCGGTTTTCTCAGCCCAGCGGGTAAAGGCAACTGCACCTCCTGTGCCATCGAAGTTGACCGGTTTGCAGTCCAAGAACTGCTTGTAGGTGCATCCTGCACGTATGTTAAAACATGTGTTTGGCATTAGCATCATCGCTAAAATCTCCAACTAGTTCATGGTAGGTCCAAATGGCGTGGTATTACCGTGAGGTGGATTGTTATTGCCTTGGTTAACACTTCCGCTTGCTCCTGGCTGAGATGCTGCGTACTGTGCTATGGCAGCTGCAATGACTTGCTGTAGCTCTGCCTCGTTAGTAGGCATTGGTGTTAGGCGTTTCGGCGGCATCTTCTAAAAGATGTGTTCATATTGGTCAGGCCATAGCGAAAAGTACGTATATAGTAATAGTAATAGCACGTAATATCTCATGTCATCAATACATCACAAATACCAATCATCCACATCTCATACCATAAAAATACAAATAAGTAATCAAGCGAAACAGATATGATGAGAATACTGTGATTGTCATACATCAAGACCATAGAGTAAGTGTATCAGTACATCATAGTGTCATACAATCATCCATCAACTAGGGGCTACATCACCCCTGTCCAAAAATCATAACAAATCAGTGTCAAATACAACATCAAGTACATGTCAACAAAAGTCAAAGTCATAAAGTGGTCTCCAAAATGCTGTGCAATCCAACAATCGCCGTCTTCTCATCCT
Organism: Helianthus tuberosus; assembly: GCA_030545235.1. Taxonomy (NCBI): domain Eukaryota; kingdom Viridiplantae; phylum Streptophyta; class Magnoliopsida; order Asterales; family Asteraceae; genus Helianthus; species Helianthus tuberosus. The sequence continues at coordinate 14,673 of JARYGA010026780.1, read as the reverse complement.
CGTCTATCTAATCAGTAACTGGTGAGCTCTATGCAGATGGTGGTGGAGGAGGGGGAAAGTGAGTATAAAACAACCGGCGTAACTGGAGCCAGTCCTCCTCCTGGGCTCGCTGAGTACGAATAATGGAAGCAACCTGCTGCTCCAGTGTAAAGAGACGAGAAGCAAAATCTGGGGGTAAAGGTCGAAACGGCTGTAGAGGGGAGGGTGCCTGTCCATGGTACTGACAAGGTGACAACCGAGCTCTCTCGAGCTCCTGTATACGCTGTGTGTGGGACTCATGCTGTGCGACAAAGGACATCAAGACGTCCTCGATAGTGTATCCCCTGTGAAAAGCATGATAGGGGTCAGTGGGTGGCATACCAGAGCCAGGTGCCCAAAGAAATGGCTCGCTAGTGGGGTCGAAAGGTGCCACGTGAAATGGTGCAACAGCAGGTGGAACAAATGACGTCTGAGGCATAAAAGGGATAGGCATCGGTACATGCCCATCAGGGTGAGCTGAAGAACCCTCTCCAGGCCCTGCTGGAGGTACAAACATAGGAACCTGAAATGAAAAGTCAATATGTGGTGCAACAGGAATCTGTGGAGGAAAAGGTGGAACATCCTCGTCAGCCGGTATCCAACCGTGCTGTGCGGACTCGTCCGGTGGATCCATATGTGCCGCGAACAGTGCATGTCCGGGCTCCAGGGGAACGGGATCAAGTAAGGGAGCAACAACAGGGTGAACGGGTGCAAAGTGCTCTATGGGGTGGTCAGCAGGTATAACACCAACGGGTAAAGGAACAACGGGATCAACAGCAACATGATCGCCCTCAATCACAGGAACATCTACAGGGAGATCAGCAACAATAGGCTCAAAAGGGATATCAGCATGTACTAGGTCATGCTCTGGTATAGGGTCTAGAGCGGCTGCCTGCTCAGGAGCAACGGCAGGCTCGAAGTCATCAAAAGCCATCTCAAACTCAAAATCTGGGTCAATAGGATCAAATAGGTCAACAGCGTCTACTGGATCCTCCATAAACTGGTCCATCGGAACATACTCTAAATCACGATCAGGGTCGAATCCTGGGGGAAACATAGGGTCGGAGTCCCCCTCATCATCATGGTCAAAAGTGAAACTGGGGATAGGGGCAACGGATAATGCCTGATCAGGCTCTGACTCATAAGAGAAGTGCTGTGCACTCTGGACATGTGAGGGTACAGAAGCCACAGACTCAAAGGAGTCCGCGACTGGGGAGTGAATAGGTGACTCCGCGGCAGGAGCGTCTGCGATCAATAAGGGATCGGCAGCAGGAAGGGCCTCGCCCTGAGCATCCTCCTCGAAAGGCTCCTCATCAAACATATCGATATCATCCTCCTCATCGTCGATGGGTAAATCGTAAGCTGGGTACGCAGCAAGCGGTATAGGGGCAGGGATCAAAGCAAGTGGTAGATCCCCTGCGATAGGACCATCTGCGAGCTCGCCAGCACCGTCAGGTAGTGCAAAAGGCTGGAAATCGTCCTCATCTGTGCTAGTGAAGTCGGACGTGTAAACCTCGTGCTCCGATGACTCAATGTCGTCTGAAACTATAGGCCTCGGGCCTGTGGTGCCTGAACCACCAGTGCCTGTAGAATCCATGTGTCTGTAACATATACATGCACAAATAGTCAATCATATAATCAAGTAATCACATAAGTCACCAAGTAAGGTATCACGTAATTCTCCTAGTCTTACTAGCCAATTTCATCCAGTCTACAAGACTGCTCTATCCTTCACCTAAACCAAACCTCGATCCTCCAGACCGATCCTCAGCCCTCCGAGCTGAGCCTTTTCTTCCTAGCCTTGCTAGCCCACTACCTCGGTCACCTAGACCGAGCCTCGATCCTCCAGATCGAACCTATAATAAACCAACGTGCTCAACTACCTCGATCACCTCGGTCCTCCAGACCGATCCTCAGCCCTCCAAGCTGAGCCTATAAATAAATAAAATGTGCTCAACATTTGTTTGTAAAAAGTTTTGGATCTGGACTTAAGTGGTATGCAGAAAAATGTTTTCGTGAGAGCCCTAGTGATCATAGTCTAGACTCGAGAAAGAATCCTAGTTCGCTATGATCAGAGCTCTGATACCAAGCTGTCACACCCTGGCTTTGCGGAAGCGTGGTTAATTTTTGGTGTGACTTCTTAATACCATAGCTTAACCATAACAAGCTATATGAATTAAAAACCATGCAAGTCATCCATTAAGTTTTGAAAATCAAACACAATACCATTGTTTTAACATACAACCATAACCTTGTTCAGTAGACATTACAGCTTATAACATAACATAAACGTGGTTTAAGGACTGTGTCTTGTCCAGGAAAGAGACACATCCCCTAAACCCTGATGACTCCATGACAAGTGCAGCGGAAAACGTTCCATACCGTGCCAGATCCGTTTAATTTCCTGAAATACATGTGAGTTGAAAAATCAACAATAATGTTGAGCGAGTTCATGTGCAAGTGAGTAAGTAAAACACTTGTAAGTATAAAAGTTTCCTGGTATGTAGCAGTGTAAGAGGACTTGTGATCACCAATGGTTTGCAAGGCCATTAGCATGTTGTGAAATGCAAGTAAGTAGACACAACCCTAGCCGATTTTTGCGTTGGGTACCAAGTCACTCCAGGTCCGTTCTGTTGGTCCTCCGAGAGGTCCGTTCTGTTGGGCCTAGAGCTGGGCTCGCTACACCCAGATAGATCTACCGCTCGAGTCCCTCGGTGTTCTAACTACCCATTCACATGATCTAAACCTCCTTACGTAAATCATACCGTGTATAAAGTACTTGTAAACAAAGTAACATGTATTTCACCCCCGCAGTTAAGAAAACTGAAAACAGTTAGAGAAAAGGGGGACATGAACTCACAGTGAATGCGCGTCTCTACCAAGTGTCTCCAATACAGTAAGCTGTGCAACGACCTACAAGTGCTAATTCTATTAGACGGACGGCCGTGCCTTAGCTTTACAGTTTATGTCTTTGGGAAATAGTTAGACAACTATTTCGTGTTTATGTTCTGTATACACTTGGTAGTTATACTTCTTCCCAAGGATGGGGGATACAATACATGTGCGTAAGTTACGTTTTAATAATCGTGTGGTAATGTAATTACCGGTGTAACTTATATGTTAATGTGGAAGCGTTCGCAAAGTTTTGGAATCATTAACGCTTGTAAATATTATTTTTACCCTAAAATAATATTTATGTATTCTCACAAAATAATCATAAACAGTGTTGTGACAAAATATATTTATCACGTTAACCCTTGTGAAAATCCCACCTCCGAATGTTTAGTAATTAAAGTCATGGCGAAATTTTATGTTTCGAAAATATGTCCAAAAGTAGTTCTAACACTTGTTGTGTAAATAAGCCTAAGTGTTAGGTTTTTAGAAAATTTCGCCAGAGTTTCCTCTGTAACTGGAGGTGGCCACGCTTTCAAGCGTATCATTTTCTTTTAACAAATCAATTCAACAACTTCTTTATTCAATCAAACAATTTCCGACACATCAAACTAGTCGATAAGTATGTAAATCGCATAATCGCATGAACTTGTAGTTTTTCCGCATCTATAATGTAAATCCCCTTTATATATGTAGATCTTTATATAAAGTAGCTTTATTCTTGTAAAAACCTCGTGTTTAGAGAAATCCGACTTTACAACTTCTAGTAACAAGTGACAAAGCTAGTCCTTTGTCGGATCTGTTTGTTTCACAAGTGTTTACACACTTGTGGTTTATAAAACCATATTTATTAGTGTAAGATCCTTTCTTTAAAATACATGGTTTCTTAAATGCGTGGTTCTTTGAAAATACCACTTGCAGATACGTAGATCCGCTAGTTTTAAACACCAATGTACAAGTTAAATCTCTTTTACACAAGTAAAATATTCTACACAAGTTCATGTGTCTTGTGTGGTAGAGTTTCGCCTTTTAACCCTTGTGGTAACCCAAAAACGAGCTTATGTGAAGATCCAAGATCTTACAAAGTCGGGTTAAACGGAGATCCGAGCTACCACATCATAGATCGGGTCTAGATAAACACAAATTCCAAATACTACAACTTTTACACAAGTTGTAAGCTATTAACCACCACTTTTATAGTTTTTACTAGACTTTAATGCTTCGAAATGTATGTTAACGATATTTAACCGACAATATTCCTTTTAACCACCTTAGATAAGCTTAAAAACAAGTTTTAAATGTTATACCTCTAGCTCAAGGCTAGGGAAGATCTTTGATGAAAAACGCGTGGATAAAAGCTAACGGTAGAGGTCCTTCGCGTTCCGAGTGCACAAGAGCTCCTAATACGTGACCCGTGAAGCTTGAATGATGATGGAATGTTGAGAGCAAGAACCGAAAGTATGGTGGTGGGTGGTGGGGTGTTCGGCCGAGAGTGGATAGGGAGGGAGAGAGTATGTTGTGGTGAGTGGTGTTTAGTGAAAATTATGGTGTGTAATCTCTAGTATTTATAAGTAAATCAAGTGTTATTACCCAATGGGTTTTATGTCTTCATGATATTAAACAAACCTAGATTATGATAATCCATCTTGTACTTGCATGTTCCCTCCTAGTTACAAAGGGACTGAAATCGGCCATGGGGGGGTCCCTTGGTTCGATTTTAAGTAGTAATTAGGATAATTAGTTTGGTTAAATAGGTTAACTAAGTATTTAACTTAGTTAGTTGTATGTTATGTGTTATGACGGGTGTTAGGGTAATCAGGGACCCTAACTGGCTCAGAAAAATATAATTAGTAAAATAACAATATTTTCATGTTCCGGGTAAAGTCCGGGTGTCCGGTTGGATAGTAATCCGTTAAAGCGTTACAAAAGCTTTAAAGTGTCGTTATTAACATTTTTAGTGACACAATTTGTTTTCCCGACACTTTAGAAAGTGTCTAGTGTTATTTTCTCATGTTCTGGCACTTTACTAGTCAGCTAGAAGCTGGATTCATTATTAAAGTGCTGTGTTTGGTACTTAAAGTACGTTTTTGGCACATCTGAATCAGTGTATCTTATTCCTAGAGACGCGGTACCACAACCCTCATATCCCTACACTCATTATCAGTGTAGCCAAAATATTTGAGGCTCTGAACAGGCCTTAGAGGCAGTGTCTGCCTGATGCTGGTTATATCAGCATGTTTATTGTGTATCCGTTTAGTGCTACTGTGCTTTTTGTGCATCATGTTTGTCACTAGGGTTCAGCATGTAAATAATGTAGTGACAGCAAGCAAGTATGATGCAAGTAAGTTCATGTATCAGTATTCAAGTAGCAGTTTATCAGCTAGTTCAAACAAGCACAGTAATTAAGCAGTAATTAATCATTAATTAAGTTGTACGGATACCTGGTTTAGTGCGGGTTGTCACAAAAGATCTGTTAAATGCTAAGCACTGTTATAGCGTGCTTCAACAGACCTTATGAGCTGTTGATAATCATCTGTTAAAGATCTTATATTATAGATCTTCTGTTGAATTGTGTAATATCTGTTGGTGTATAGCAGAACTTAGGTTCATCATACATTTTGCTTCATCAGTAGAGGTTCTCTTTAGCAGAACTTTGCTTCAGCAGTCTTTGTCTTAACAGACCTTTTGGTTCATCAGCAGAGTTTGTTTAGCTCATGAGCTGAGGTTGTTTGGTTTAAGTAACAGACTTTTCTTTCAACAGTGGTTGTCTTCAACAGACGTTTTGGTTTGCAAAGTTTAGCGAAACAGATGTTGAGTTTGTCCCTTTGGTAGGAGCAGATTTTTAAAACACTGTTATTTGTAACTACAAGTTGTATACTATTTTATTAATTTTGAGTCTTATATTTCTTTTTGTTGAGTGACCGGGAAATGTAATGGAAAATAGTAATGTTTAGATGCAAAATATAGTAATGTTTACTTGAAAAATATAAAAAGGTAAAACCACAAAGTTTTGAAAGTATATACTAAGACTACATAACTTCATTCTTAAGTTAGTTTTCAAAGAAGAAATTTGTCCATCAAACATGTCAACTAAAACATAAATTATTAAAGGCTGAAAATATGTTCAAAGACTATGTCAACAAACTTCAAAGTGTATTTTATCTCCTGTTACACTTTTTTCTTCGACTATCTCAAACCTCAGCTTTTTCCCCACAGATATTCCCGTTTCATCCATGATACGCTGCCAGTTTGTATGCATCACTAGATGGTTGTTGTCGCCAGGTCTTCTAGGATCTCTCCTAACAACCAGCTGTACCAAAAACTTCACATGACCAAATGACAGCACAACTCTACGGTAATCATTTAGCTGGTGTTCTCGAACAAAGTTCCTCGGTATTGCCTGTAAAGGAAAATTCTTTCTTTAGTTATTCATTCAAAACAACATATACTTTAAGTAATAACAGATAGATCCAACATTATAAGTAAAATCAACCATACTAAAAGTAGATATGCAAATACCACATTGTGTGTCTCTAAAACATGGTATTCAAACTGTTTTTTATAATGTGGACGCTTTTTGCGATGTTGGTGATTGGTACGACTGCAGTGATGTTTAGTCTCCCCGTGAAGTCCAATCCCGTCTTTGTTAAAAACCTTCACAGTGAAGTTAAAGTCGTCTTCAGGAGTACTTCGCATCCATTGAAACAGCAGTTGGCAGCTTTCTTCAATGTCATTTTCGAAGCAAAAAGTTGTCCATCCTGGTCCCATAAAACCAGCAGCCAATCCCTTTTTGTTTTCAGGAGAGAAAACATAATACACATCAACTTTACTACTCTGTTTTGGTCCATGTACTTTTGCAACCAAGTTATCAATTTTTAATCTCCTCTCCGACAACAGCTTCAGCAAATCGTGTGGTAAATGCTATAATTTTCATACATTTCAGAAATGTCATATTAGATTTTATATAGGATACAAAATATAAATGAGAAGTTTTTCTAACAGTCCAAAAGATACACTGACAATATATAAAAATAAGGTAGCAATTTTTAACCTGCTTGCAGTATGTTTCTTCTTCAGCCTGTATCAAGAAACCATGAATATAATCTCTGTTCGAGCCATCGTTTCTAATCTCCAATCCCTCATTGTTCAAAACATTTATCTCAAATTTTGCTTCCTTCAATTTTTTTAAACACAACTTGTCTATGTTGTTATTTCTATAAGTTTCAACAAACCGAGTCCATTCTGGCCCGTTTATCCTCTTACTTTTATGACCGATGCTCGGTACTGCAATCTTATACTTAAAACCCGTATAATTAACCAACTTTATTACTTCACACTTTCTTGGTAATTGGTTACTCATTATTCTTGGAAGTACCTATGTATATAAAATACACAACATTTAATATATCTTTAATTTTATAAATACAGTTTTTAGCATACAATTGTGATTTGAGCTAATTTGTTCTAAGAATATAGCTTACCAATCCCTCATTTAGGTATGCCAATTCAGAGACGTTGATAATTATCATAAACTCCATCTGAAAGTAAAAAAATACAATAACAGTTAAATAATAAAACATAAAATCAATTATATCTGAAAAGCATTCTATTTAAGGTATAAAAATATCAAACACTCTGTAGGACCAAACTTATATGTTGTGTACTTCAATATGGTCCATACAACCAACAATATGAATCTAACACTGTGTAAGATCAAATTTATATTCTTGTATAATAAAAAAAGTATTATATGGCAATAAAGTTTTCAAATATCCATGTTTGTGCCAACTTCAAACTTCAGTTTTTTTCAGCAGATAAGGCTATATTCACTTACAAATCAGACATATGAGTACTATAAACTAATTGCAGAATATTTTATCAAAATTAATATTGATAGAGCAAATGTATCAACACTACATGACAGTTCATACAATAATTCTAAAACCGTTCGTAAAATTTACAACCAAATATTTATGAAACAATAATATTTCAGATTGTTATTTAGACGGAATGAATCAAAATGTAACTAAATAGGTTGATATAAATCTTATTATAAAATAAAGAAAACAAGTTCATATAAGTTTATCTATTTTAACATCAGTAGATTATGATTTTGATGTTTATATAATTTGAAATGAGGAAACTGAAAGGAACATGTCAAAGCATACCTGTAAAATACACAAGAGAAAAAAAAAATACCTGATCTAAAACTTTAAACTTCTGATCGTCAAGTCTGAAGAAGAAGAAACTGTAGAGTTTTTTCGCCGGAGAAGAAGAGGTGAGATTGTATTGGGATTGTTGAAAATAAGATATTTATCTATTAACTTGTAATTGTTTATTTATTTAACTTATAATAATCTTTAATACCGGGATTTAAAAACTATTTTTAATTATATAAATATATTAAATTAATAGATAAGTTTTTCGTATTTAACATTTTAAATTTATAGTCAAGCAGTGGTTATTGCTGTGCAAAAATTACCCTGTTTTGATGTAAAAGGGGGTAAAGTATAAATTTTACAAAACTTAATTTCAACCAACCAGTGTAAATGTAACATCTGTATTAACTCCATTTAATTTACTTTTCATCTCCATTATTGAATATAAGCTCCAGAAAACATATTCAGAAGTTTTCTCAAATAACTTTTTTTTATCAAAATCGGCAAGGTTCTATTGCATAGTATAGATTACACGCTATAAAATCAAGTATTGTTTCTTTGAATTTATTGTTTGTATTATAAATGTTAGATTAATCATTATTTGATGTTGTGAGTATGTATTTGTCACTGATAACGTTTCATATTCTTTCTTGAAGCAAATAATAGTTGCTGTAATCTGGTGTATTTTTATCGATTAAGTACTGCATTAACTTAAATGAAGTTACTGATAGCATTCTCTGTCACAATTTGTGCATGCATCTTTGTGATGTTGTCTTCTACATTACGATTGATAAATCAACCATATAATTTTTGGTTGATGCTCATTTGCTTAACTGTTGTAAGAGATGATGATTTTCGTTTTGTGCTTTGTTTTTATAATACCTTAAGTGTGTGATTATACAAATGGTCCGGTTAATATTTGGTACTTTTGTTTTTTAAGTGCTGATTTAGTTTAAGGGATGTTAATGATGTATATTTTATAATGTTGTTTGTCTATGACTTTTGTTGGATGCTGTTCATCTTTATAACTTGTAAGTTTAAATTGTTTATTGTAGATATGAATCTATCCAATCAAACACCACCCTTTTTACAATTCCTTAATGAAGATGATTTTATATTTTTTGTATGTTTTTTTAACTTTCTTGCTACTATTAGGATTCTATGTTAATTTTTGATGTAAGATGTTTGTTAACTACTGTTGCAGAATATACCACTTGTTTTTTAGTGTCTGTTGTGGGGCAAGGAGGTCTCGTATGGTCGAATTGTAGAGTTACTTCATGGTGACAAATCATGGTTAGTACGAGTAAGGAAGAGAGATGATCATTGTATATTTACGGATGGATGGACAAAGTTTGTTAGAGATTGTTGTTTGAAAACGAAAGATGCTGTATTGGTGAAAGCTATTGGACGTTTGTCATTCGTTGTCTCATGTTTTAAAGAAAATGTCTACGTGAACTCTTACATTTCAGCAAATATTAGACCTGAATTTGGCATGCCTGTAAGTAACGATATATTATTTTGTTACTTACTTTAAACATTTTTTGCTAGCTTAACAACTTGCTAACATCTGTTTGCCCTTTTAACGTCTGTTTCCTTATAATCTTAACATCTGTTGACTAACCTTTTTAACTTCTGTTGACTAAGTCTTTTAACCTCGGTTGACTAACATCTGATATTTAAGATCTGTCCACATTGCAACCTCTAATGGACATAATGGATGACAGTTGTTAAGAAACCTCTGTTGGATAGCAACAGAGGTATGTAATAGTTGATAGCCAAACAGTGGTTAGGTTGTGTGTAAATACTGTAACTACTGTTGACTAACCCTGTTGAGTAATTCTCATTTTAACTTTTGTTGACTAATCCGTTGTAACTTCTGTTGCTCATTAGTTCATATCAAATTTGTAAGTTTGCACTAAATATTCCTTTGCTTCTTCTATAGCTAATTGCTGACAAATTTTGGAAACAATTCTATGGTAAAAATTACGAGTATGGGATGGCAACTATCTATGTTGGTGAAAGGTTTTGGAATGTGATGATGAAAGGATGGACTGATGGATGCGGATTTACTGATGCATGGTTAAAATTGATTGAAGAAGTTCCCACAGCAGTTGAATCTTGGTTGGTTTTCACCATGATTGCATCTAAAACGTTTGAGCTTTCCGTTTTCCATTCCGAGACTGGAACTAAGGTTTCCTTCAAGAAAGTTGATGTAGTTGTTTTGGATGATTCAGTTTATGGAGATGATGGGTTTGATTTATTAGCTGCGGTATAAAATTTTGATGATAAAATACATTGTTTGATAACATGACGGTGAAAAGTAACTTTTATTATATTATGCTAATAACTTTTGAAATCTCATTTTGTAGGCTAAACACAAACAGGTTCTGGATTCCGGGGAAGTTGCTTTGGATGATGAGGATACTGGAGCTTCGGTTGGTAATTCTAAGCAATTTACGAGTTTTGAGGATATTTTTAATGTATATATACACATGTAATATTTATATATTATTATGATTTAAAATATGGTTTCTTATATATGATTCTTCTTATAAATATAGTTTGCTGATGATGGGCTATTTGATTCAAAGATTGTGCGTCTGATTGATGAGTCAGATGTTAAAAATGCTGTAAATTTATAATTTCCTATGTATATATTTTATTGTATAATAAGTATAAGAAGGTTTTTTTTTTAAATTTTGTTGTAGCATGAAGATCATTCTGTAAAAATAGCTGATGATGTTAACGATCCTCAACTACAGTCTAAAGATTTTCCTGTTCGTGACATTTCTGCCTCTTCAAGTGTTGTATCTAATGTAAGTGTTTATTAGTTTTATGCTGTCTATTTTATTATTGTCTCAATATATTGATATTCTTCTGTATGATTGAGTCTTAAACTTCAAAGCTGAGTTGAGAAGATAGTTTGTGTTGATAAAGAAAGTTATAAAATTTCAAGAATTTAGAGTTGTTATATTCTAAATTAATTTACTTAGGTTGGAAATATGCACAAACTTCATGGCAAGACAATTGTAGAGGATAACCAAGCTGTTGATAGACCGTGTAAAGTTCAAAATGTTCGATTAGTGTCATCCACTTCAGAATCAGTGTTACACTTCACCACACATGCTAAACACAGGCTTGTAAGCTTTTGCACTCGTTGATTTATTTCGTTATTTCAACAATTTCAGTTATATATCAATATTTTATAAAATACACTATTCAATTTTCTGTTTTTTAGCATCTGCCATCAGATGTATCTTCTGCGTTGGATCTGCATACTGATAATCCTAAGCCTATCAAGATCCAGAATCTCAAATGTGAAGTCCAGGAACTATTTACAACATCTCAAAAAACCAATACTGGATTCAACTACGCTATTGTTGGATGGTCTTCTTATCTGAGATCTTGCAATATTGCTTTTGGTGATGAACTTTCATTAGAGTTTCACAAGTCTACTCAATTGCTGAAGTTAAAAAAAGTTGTGCATATCGTGACAAAGATTAAGTCCTCTTAGTTTCATGTCATGATTGTTTGTGGTTGTACATTTGGTTCATCGGTGGTACTAATTTTGCTTCTAAGACATGTTCTCTATGTAGTTATGTCTATAAACAGCTTTCATTATCAATGGGTGGGTGCTACTTTTTTTTTGTGGATAGGACAATGGAAATACTCATATGTATTTTCTATATTAACTGATGATGCATATTTATAGTTGGCTTTTAGTTATAATAGATAACACGTTTTGGTACAATATCTATACACATATCTATATGTTCTATCAATCTGTGTTATGCATGGTTTTCTAACATCTGATACTTACTATCTATCCATCTGGCAAACTCTGTTGGAGATAATGGATGACAGTTTTTAGGAAAGTCTGTTGGAAAGTAACGGAAGTTTTTAACAGTTAATAGACAACAGTGGTTTGCTATCAACATAATGGAATTGCTGTTGAATTAACCTATTGACCATTAGTGTATATCAATTTTATAAGTCTGCACTAATTATTTTTTTACTCTCTGTCAATATGTGCTATGCATGGTTTCTAAGAAATGACCCCTGTTTGCACACGGGTCTTACCGCTAGTAATAACTAAGAGAAAAGATGAAATATGAAGTTTAGTTTCGATTGGAAGCAATAAGAGGATAACACGTGGCAAAGATGTAAAAACATAAGGAGTGACATTTTGGTCAAAACTCATTATCTTCAAAAAAAAAAAAAAAAAACCCCCCAGCATCTGTAATTCATTTCTCTTCCCCGTATACTCAAATCCATCATTTTCAAAACCATAAACTACCACTTCACAACTAACACCACCACCACCACCGCCACCTATGATCGTCACCGTCTTCCTAGAAAATAGATCTGAAACCATCACCACCTTCAACCACTTGTTGGGTTTTTCAGATCTGACACCACCATCCACCGTCACCAGTTTCCCCATAGTGTATCGGAGTTCTTTCTCCGTCCACCGTCGTTAATCAGAGTTCTTTTATAAGTTGTGTTATTTTTTATTTCCATTGCGTTTTAGGTTATCAAACCTCAATTGCGTGTTTCACCTCATTATGTTTTAGTTAGAGTTCTTTTCATTTTTGTTCTTCTGGATGTTAAAGCAAAGGCATGACCATGCTAAAATAAAATCATGATCATGTTGGAACAAAGGCATGACCACGTTAAAACTCATTGTGTTTTAGAACCTGCAGTGCAAATAACACGATCATGCTATAAGACAGAGGCATGATCATGTTGGAACTAAGGCATGTCCATGTTAAAACTACATTGCTTTTTAGAACCTATGTTAAAACTCCATTGCTTTTTAGAACATGTAGTGCAAAATATTGATTTTGGGTTTCATTGCGTCTTACAACCCGGAGTGTAAAGAACATGATCATGCTAAAATAGAAGCATGGTCATGTTGGAACAAAAGCATGACTGTAACCCTTGTGCAAAATTTTGGGCTTTCAAAAACTTTTTTTCTTTTGAAAGCAATTCGATAACCGATACTTAAACGTAATCCGTTTAACGCGACATCCTATTCGGAACAAGAACATAAGTCACACATACCCTAAATACTCTTTACATAACTTAGAAATAAGTTTCGAAGGGTTAGGAATGATAAAAACACACTTATTCAAGTTCAAGGACTATTTCCTACAAACTACGAAAATCTGTCGATTCTCGTATTTCTGAACACGAACCTCTTATACGAATCTGAATATTTTGTACTCAATAAAATCTTGTATTTTATTGATAAGAATACAAAAATATCGATCATTGCATAATTTCGGTCATTTTCGTATTAGTTTGGGCGTTTGACGTAATTTAGCGAAAAACGCGACCGTACAACCGAACGAACCGACATCCACGACATTTCCGGGCATAATTCAAATCACGTATGCTTTAACGTCCTTATAAAGCCTAAAATTTGGGTTAACGGGGGTTAAATGCGTCAAAACTCAACAAATCATGTGTAGAAACTATTTCTGCCAACTTTTGAAACTTTATGTGAGTGGTGGCGTCACGCGACGGCCCAGGGCCATCCTGGTCGCACCATGCGAGCCCCACATCTGGGCAGAAAGTTCTTGCCAGCAACAGCTGGTTGCATTTCTTGAATTGTTTTATTATTTTATTAAGCTTAGAGCCCAAGATATGTGTTCTCCAAGTATAAATCTGATCATGACACATGTGTTAATCTTGTTTAATCCTTGCAAAACACCCTAGACACTTGTCATGATCCAACAACTCCAAGACTAGTATAAATAGCAACCTCATTTGCACCAAACAACTTGCTCATTTTCATAATTCTTCTTCCACTTACTTGGAGCTTGCTTCCATCCTTTGGAGGCCTCCTACCTGAGATCTTAAAGTGTTCCTTAACACAAGTAAATTCTCATCCTAGTCTATTTCAATTATTTTAGCTATTTTGAGCTAAAAGTCAAACAGTTTAACTTACTGTTTGACTTTCGGTTTTGACCATAATTGGTCAAGTCAAAGTTCAATCGAACTTTGCAACGTGATCGTAATCATGAAGGTTATAATCCCCTGTGATTATACATACTGATTACCACGTTTACTAGTCGAAGTGACGAGTCCAAGTTTTGGTCAAAGATGCACATTTTTGTGCATTTTACGATGAAACCATTTTTAGGTATCAAAACACTAAGTTTTGATACCAAATCAGTTTTGCAACTTAGTTAAACATGTTTTGACATGTTTAACTCGTCACTTCTAGTTTAGTTCTTATTTAGGGTCGTAAGTCGAGCGTTTTGACCACCGCTTTGACTTTCGAATCCGACCCGTTTGGTCAATCTTAGGATCCGACCAAACACATGTATGTGACCATAGTTGTATAGAGAATAACCTCCTGAGGTTACACCTTATGGTCATGTCGTTTGATTAGTGTTATGATAAGTCGATTGTTATATGCCTAAAAATGATCAAAATGCCCTTTTTGCGCATAAATCCATTTTAAGCATATGTAACCAACTTTTTGACATATAAACTGATGTTTCAACTTTATTAAAATTGTTTTGGCATATAAGACTTATCATAGGACTAGTTTGACCATCCGAACACGTATTTACGTAAATGACACGTTAAAGTA
>JARYGA010026779.1:0-20861 GCA_030545235.1 Helianthus tuberosus | reverse complement strand
GAGTTTACATGCAATGGCGTTTTATGAGTTTACATGCAATGGCGTTTTATTATTGTTTCACTTCTCATGGCGTTTTCATTTGCAGATACGCTATGGTATTTGTACCGTTCACTGGTATAGACAATCATCACTGCAATGTTACATTTGGTGCTGCATTATTGGTGCTGCATTATTGGTGTCGGAAACTGCTGATATCTATATCTGGTTGTTGAGAGTTTTTCTAACAGCTGTTGGTTTTCAACCAAAAGTTGTTGTCACTGACCAAGATCAAGCAATGAAGAAGGCTATTTCTGCTATATTTGTTGACACGAGGCATCAGTTATGCATGTGACATGTGATGCATAAACTTTCTCTGAAGGTTGATATGCTTATTTTTACCTTTGGCGTTTTAGGATATACTGCATTTTAAAATATATGGCATTCTGTACCTTGTTACTGTTTTTAATTAAGT
This sequence comes from Helianthus tuberosus, assembly GCA_030545235.1. NCBI lineage: Eukaryota > Viridiplantae > Streptophyta > Magnoliopsida > Asterales > Asteraceae > Helianthus > Helianthus tuberosus. The sequence goes on along the minus strand of JARYGA010026779.1, from coordinate 20,410 downwards.
TTTGTCTTTGTGTAATATATATGTTTTTTTTTGCATGGCGTTTTCGTGTTATACATAGGTTGGTGTTAGGCTATGCAATTCCACCAATTTCAAAGAACGTATTTGTGGTGTTGTATGGACGGATAGTCTTACACCTGAAGAGTTTGAATCGGAATGGGAAGTGGTTATCGGAGAGTTCAATTGAGCAGATAATGTCTGGCTTTCTGATATTTTTGCACTCAGGGAATCGTGGATCCCTGCATACTATAGAATGGAAGAGCTGTAGGCCTTATGCGAATGACATCGAGGTCGGAGAGTGAGAATCATTTTTTTGGTTAAGTGTGCAATTTAAAAGCTACTCTTGTTGAGTTCATGACTCATTACGAAATTGTAATAGAAGCACAACGTCACACGCACCGGAAAAATGATCATGAATCTCGATACAAACGACCCTAGTTGAAGAGTAATTACCAAGTGTTGGAAGGCCAAGCTGCTGACATATACACAAAAAATATTTTTTGTGACGTTCAAGCTGAGCTAATCGGAATTGCAGATTGCATAAATCAACGTTACGAAGATCAGCCTGATGGGTTTGTTAAGTTTTACATAAATGATTTCCAGCAGCCTTGTACATCTTTAGTTGAGGTAAATAGTGACGTTTTGTTTTTTATATTGTGTTTTCTGTACATGGCGTTTTATCATATCCAGTTGTATTTTTTTTTGTTTTTTTTTGGCAAACATTCTCTGTATGGCGTTATAGAGATATTTTTTTGGCATTTTTCAGGTAATGTACCGTAAGACTGATTGCACATGCAGTTGCTCATGCAGGCGTTTTGAGCAGTTTGGTTTGCTATGTAGACATATATTCTATGTTTTGAGAAGTTTGGACATTAGAGAATTTCCAAAACAAGACATTTTGAATAGATGGCGCAAAGAGGCTTCCCCAAACTGCTCTCCCGAATACTCAATTAGTCGTGAATATATGACCGAGCTTGATCCCGATGTGCAGAGTATGATGCTAGAGATTATTTTTTCAATGGAGTATACTTTGAACCGTTTATCTGGTAATAAAGAGGAGCTATCCTTATACAAGGATCATGTTCAATCTTATATGAAGAAGGTTCAAGATATGCAGATTGTTTCTCCCCTCGCTAGTACTACGGACAGATTTGCGGAGATAACCGGTCAATATAAAAACGACAAGAATCCGATAAGAGTTCCTGTTGGGTATAAATCCAAAGGTTCTGGATCTCGGAAGCGCCTGAAATCTAAACAGGAGATAGCAATCGAGAAAAAGAAATCAAAGTCGAAACCCGGGGCCAAAGAAAGACAGTGTCAGAACTGCAAAAGCTATGGACACTATGCATCGACATGCAAACATGCTGTAATTAAAAGAAGATCAACAAGGACTTCGAGAGCCAGTAAAGAGTAGTTTGGCGTTTTGTATTTTTCATTCTTGAAGAACACACACAGATTTCAGTTTGGCGTTTTACATTTCTTATATATCATTTTTTTCCATCTTTTTTTCTACCTATTTGTTCATAACATGTTACTTCGAAGTTACATAACAAACAATATAAGATCGGACAAGCAAATCAAACGCCACAAAAAAAAACAACGCCACTAAATAAAACTACCTTAAACATCTAATTTTGGTCATGCTAAACTCAATAATGTTTTGCTGAACGAGATGGACAACATTGTTAATCCTCAGTCAAGAAAGATGTCTAACATTGTTGTCCACCCCGTTCAGCTAAACTTTATTGAGAACAAAACTGAATCTTCAAGAAATGACGTTTTTGCAATTTTGTGGTTTTTGTATGTTTTGGCGTTTATATTGAGGATAGACTCAATAAGATTTTGCTCAATGAGATGGACAATATCCCCGCATAAGGATTTTTCCCATCACATTGAGTGAAATTTTACTAAGAAAATAGTGTATCTCAAAGAAACGTCGATTGGAATCTTTGATATTTGGGTTTTTTGGCGTTTCTAAGATGAATGGTATATTGGAAAATATGGCGTTTTGGGTTTGGTGTGGTTATTAGAAGGTCTGAAAGGTTGTTTATATAGGAAGTTTTCGGCATGTATTTTAGGCATGATTTTATTATAATAAATGCTAGCAATTAAGTTCTGTCGTTTCAGTTACTGTTTGTTCAGCTTTATCGGTTAAAAACAAAGTTTGGCGTTTATATATAATGGCGCTTAGATTAGGATGATGTGTGCTATGTAGGTTAAGGCGGGAATTTAATGGCGTTTTATTCATGAGTTTGGCTTTTTGTGTAGAGAAGTCAAAAGACTTTTTTACCCTTAATGAAGCACGTTCACTTAATAAAACTGATGTTATTTATGAAAACGCCACCGCGCCATCTAGTCTATAGATTGTTTTGATCTGACGATCCATAACCGTTCTCACACTTTTCACCGTTTTCTCGAAATCCTAACCTATATATATATATATATATATATATATATATATATATATATATATATATATATATATATATATATGGGGCCGCTAAAATGAAAACCATCCCCAGTTGTGAGAACCTCGAGAACCACTCTCCACCAATCAGATCATGCCATCTACACATTATTATTTTATAATGTAAAGGTTATTTTGGTCATTTACACCAAATGTCTTTTCCATTTCTTGTCTCTGTCTGTATTTAATACCACCGTCATCTCTCACCCCCCTCTCTCTCTCTTAAAATCAGATCATAACTACCATCATCTCTCACCTCTCTCTCTCTTAAAACCCAAGAATTGAAACCAAGATCTTTTCTCTCTTAAAATCCCTTCACCTGTGTGGTTACAAGATCGAGAAAGAGATTAGGAAAACGCTTGGGTTCCAGATCACCGGTGACGGCGGACCTTCGGCCGGTCACCCACACCCCCCTGAAGCAATCTATGACAGCGAGGATTTACGGCGACGGTGGTGGTGGGTCACCCACACCCCCTATCACCTGTGACGGCGCCCCCTCGTTTCTCCAACAATGGTGGTGAAGGGTGCCGGTGAGGATTGACGACGACAGTGGTTGTGGGTTTGGTCAGGTATAGTTTATCTGATTGCAATAGTTATTATTGCTGCTTTGTTTATTAGAGATATCTGTGTTGCAGATTCGATTATTTCTTGACAAGGCTCATACACTTTCACAGACATGGGGCAATATACCTGTTATACTTGATGGGGATTTAAATAGTATGCCTCAGGTACCTTTCCTTTGCTCCCTTCGGATTATATTTTATTTTATTTTTGTTTCTTTAATCATTCTTCTTATTTTTTTTTCAGAGTACAATTTATCAGTTCATAGCTTCGTCTGAGGTGATTGTGTAAGCTGTTTTGACGGTGGTGGTGGGTTTTATATTGGGGGGTTGAGATTGGCAGTGATAGTTTTTGAAACAATTTTTTATTTATGTTTTTGATTTTGTCGGTTTTGTGTTTGCATAAAGTGATTCTGGTGGGATTCTCCTGCTATTGATTTGTGTTTTTGATATTGGGGGGTTGAGATTGGCAGTGATAGTTCGAAACAATTTTTCCGACAAATTGATGACGATGGCGCGACAAGGATGGTGGAGGGTAGGTTTTTTGAACCTGCAACCCCACTTTGCAGCCTTGATTATTGGAAACTCTGAGCCAAACCCCGTTTTTTTTTTTCAAGAATCCACACATTTTTTTTATTTTTGTTGTTGGTTTTTTATATATTTTTTTAGTCGATGATGATAAGTTCAATCTATCTGAGACACCGCGATTTTTTGGTGAGTTCATTTTGTGTAAAAAAGATTTTGTAAAAAAAAAAAAAAAAGCAAATCGTAAAACTTTTTTTATGTAAATTGTAATCGTAAAACTTTACGTAAAAATTTTAATGTAAAACATAAAACGCAAAACTTTAAAAATTTAACGTAAAACGTAAAACATAAAAATGTAAAAACGTAAAACGTAAAACTTAAAACGTAAAACGTAAAACATAAAATGTCAAACTTAAAACGTAAAACGTAAATTTGAGGTAAAAAATTTTATCCCGTAAACCGTAATTTTTTTTTGTAAAAAAAAGGGTCGTAAAATACGGCACGTAAAAAACGGCGCGTAGAAAACGAGACGTAAAAAAAATTGGGCGTAAACGGGGCGTAAAAACGACGCGCAAAAAAAACGGCGCGAAAAAAAAATGTTTTGTTATAAAATCTGAATTTAAAATGGTTTTTAATAAAAAAATTTGTTTAAAAAAACCAACTAATATAATAATACAAAAAAGTAATAAAAAATAATAAAGACAAAAAGACAAAAAAATGTAAATTTACTAAACTGTCCTTTTGCATTAAAATATTAATAATATATTAAGACGAAAAGTATTTAATATTAATTTTAACTACTTTTAATCTCATCCATCCATCTTGAAGATCTAATGGTTGTAAAGTGGTTCTCTCAATTCTCACAACTGGGGGTGGTTTTCATTTTAGCGGCCCATATATATATATATATATAGATATATATATATATATATATATATATATAGATATATATATATATATATATATATATATATAGTGTAAGTATCTATAGAAAACCCACTTTAATTTAGAAAACCCGGGAAACTCTAACCTCCCGATGTTTTTAAAAAAAAAAAATATACACATGTTATATACATGTTTTTAAGGTATTTGGGCCAAAAAAATCAAAAAAGCGCCGAGTAGATATTTAAAAAAAAATAAACAAGTTTTGGTTTAACACGTGTTAACAATATGTCAGATGAATGTAACACGTGTTAGACCAAAACTTGTTTATTTTTTTTAAAAATATCTACTCGGCGCTTTTTTGATTTTTTTGGCCCAAATACCTTAAAAACATGTATATAACATGTGTATATTTTTTTTTTTTAAAACATCGGGAGGTTAGAGTTTCTCGGGTTTTCTATACATCCATGCCCTATATATATATATATATATATATATATATAGGGAGAAGATCATGCGAGAACCACCTCTTATTGTGAGAACCGCGAGAACCAATGTGAACACACCAAAAATGCCTAAAAATAGCTAAAAATCACACAAAAAATTTTTTTTTGATTTTTTTAATATTTTTTAGGTTAAAATCGCTACTTTTCGAAGCAAAAAAAAAAATTTTAAATTTTTTTTTTTTTTACATTTTTTTTTTGGCTTCGAAAAGTAGCGATTTTAACCTTAAAATATTAAAAAAATCAAAAAAAATTTAGATTTTTTTTAAATTTTTTTAGGTTTTTTGAGGGTTTAGTTTTTAGCATTTTAGCTTGGGGGGGGGGGTTAGGTTTTTTTTTGGGGGGGGGGGGGGGGGTGGGGGATAGGTTTTTTTAGGTTTTTTTTAGCTATTTTAGGTTGTGTTCACATTGGTTCTCAAGGTTCTCACAATAAGGGTGGTTCTCGCATGAGCCCCTCCCTATATATATATATATATATATATATATAAGGTTATTGTAAAAAATGTGTTTTTTTGTGAGAAAGGTAAGAAAGAAGCTACACCATTAGATCATTGATCTAATGTTTCATATTTAGATGGCTTTCATAATGATTCAAATCAATAACCGTATCACATAACTCATAAACCCTCTAGTATGGCGATCATTTCGCACGAAAATCAGGGTGTTCTTCAATCAAAGATTTTATCTACAATCGATGATAATGAGCCCTAAAATCAAACTCGTTATAGTGGTAAAAACCAAGAGAGTTCATCATCAGAGATTTTGGGAAGAAGGACGAAGAAGAAAATGGATAATACTAGTGGTCGTCGAAAAAACACTACAAGTCGACGGTTTAAACTTCCAGCAATCAAGCAAACAACAACTGCGTCTCGAAAAGGTTCATCATTTTTGTTTGAGATTTCAGGAGTATAATGGTGTTTTTTGTTTGTTTAAGAGTGTTTTGTTAAACCAGGACAAACAGAACTGAGTAATTGATGAATGGTGTTAAATCTAGGGTTTGGTAAAAGTGGGTGTGTTACAATGGTGTCTTCTGATTGTAATGAGTTCATGTTTTTATTGTTATGTTAATGGTGTTTTATGTTTGTTGATCAGCGTATTGTTTTCTAAGATTGTGGTTTTTGTTGTTGAACATGGTGTTTTTATTAGATAGGGTGTTATATACGTTCTTTGTAATTGGAGTGTTGTTTATGTTGGAGTATGGTGTTATTATGTTAGTAGATGAATTCCTTGTTATATTGTTATATGGTGTTATATCATATTACATGGTATATATGGTGCTAAACCTCCTCTTCGATGGTGTTTTTTTGTATATAGGGTGTTATATATGATGTTGTTTGCAGCTAGGCTTTTATTTGTATTGTTCTATGGTGTTATGGCCTCTCAAAATGTGGTATACGCTTTTAGCATTCTAGTATATGGTGTTTTTTGTATATGTTGTGTTAAACATGTTAGTAAATGACTGTATTTTGGTTATGTTGTTATTTGTTGATAACTGTTATATGGTGTTTTTTGTATATAGGGTGTTGTATATGTTCTTGTTTGCAGATTTGCTGTTATTTATGTTGTTGTATGGTGTTATATCCTGTTATATTGTGGTAAACAGTTCTAACATTCTGTTATATGTTGTTTTGTTATATATAGGGTGTTCAATATGTTGGTAGATGACTGTATTTTGGTTATGTTGTTAATTTGTGATATCATCCTGTTATATGTTGGTGTATGGTCCTAACCTCCTGTGACATGGTTTTGGTAAAAAGGTTTGAAACACGATCTAGGATAAATTGTATTAGTTGTAGTCTTTTAAATATAGTCTTTGAATGTTTTCTATAGTCAGGTCAAGCCAAAGGCTTAAAGGGAAAATGTACAAATCACGGTTCAAAAGCACATTTGAAAGACCTTTGGTATGTAGTGACTCAGAAACATCAAATAATGAGGACAAAGGTATTTGTAACGTAGTAAAAAGTATAAACAAACAAAAAACACTACATTATGCTAAGTAGCCCAGATGTGAATCTCTATTTTTTATGATGAGTTTTTTATATGATAAATAGTGCTTTGGATTAAACAGATGGTGCTGCAGGTATGAATGATGCTGATAATGTAGAAACAAACGAAAATTTTTCGCAAGCGATAAAAAACCAACAAGGTAAACAAGAAAAAAGGTCTTGGGATTATAATTTTTTAATACATAACACCTGGTAACGATTGATTTGAACCCGAACAGATGTGTGTGAAGTAGTGAATACAGTTGGGACTGATAGTGGCTTGAAGGAGAATGTGCCGAAAGATATTCCTGCACCAACACACATAGAAGCAGATAACAAACTGGTCGTACTCCCGTCCGGCGATAAAACAACCAACCCAGGTATTATATTAAAGTATTTGTCTTGTGGTTTACTGGTCTACTAATACAAATATTAAAAATGTTGTAGATCGGCTGGCAGACCCGGATGACGATTTTGTTGACACCACACCGGGGAAGCGATGGAAATCGGCGGCCAAAAGAACACCGACTCGTGTAAGGCATCAAACAGTGTCGCAGCCGTATCAACCATTCATGGGTGCACGGATCAGGCCAAAGGTGTCGATCAATAATCTGATACGCCTAGCACTGGGCCTCAATGACGAGCAACGAGAGATAGTAAAAGAAATTGGGTTCGGGTCAATATTCAGTTATAAGGTGACATGTATGCCTACAACATTGGCACACGGGTTGGTGTCAAATTATGTCACACCCCGATATTTCCACGTATTACCGGTGGGCCCGGTGGGGAGTATCGTGACTTAGTTGATATCATCATAGTCAGATAATCACAGTTCAATGCGCAGCGGAAGTCTAAAGTAATAATAATACAAACCGATTCGAAAGTATAATAAAGTATTACACAACGCTTGTATATGGATCCACAGGCGGATCTTAAAACAGAAATATAAACACTGTTCAACAGACTTTAGACGTTTAGAACTTGCAAGATTCCTTATTAACGCCCTGAGCTCCCAGCCAATTACGTACAGTACCTGTCACCAATGTTGTAGAAGGCGCTAGGCGCTAGTCGGGCGGTGGGGTACCGCCTAGGGATTAATCGGGATTAATAGGGATTAATCGGGATTAATAGGGATTAATCGGGATTAATCAGAATGGGTTTTCTATGTATAATTTTATAAATTTATATATATATATAGATAACTTTATAGTTTTTATTAAGAAAATTACAAGTTTAGAAACCATAATGTAAACTTGTAAAAGATAGAGGGGTTAAATGTTAAAAAACCTAAACTTAATATAACCTAATCCCCACCCACGTATACCATACGCCGCCTCTAACCCATCCTCTCCATCGATTTCATCGGACAACACACAAGAACACATAACTATGCCCAATTTCGCTTATCTAATCAATTAGTTCTTCAATGTGGTTCGATTTTGCACAATAAAGATGAGTTCAGATCCAATTTTGGTTCGAATCAAGGTAAGAACCTTTTCCTCTTTGACTGTTTTGGTTTGATTTTGGCCATTATAATCCGATTTTGACCCACTTCAACTAAAATTTGGGCTCTTGAAGGTGAAAATTTGGGTTTATTAAGTCAAAATACCTGGGCCGATTAGTCTGATTAGTCCGATTTTGACCGACTTTTGACCGACTTTTGACCGATTTTGACCTGACCGATTTTTTGACCGACTAGCTCATTTTTAGGCGATGACCCACCGATGAGCGACTAGGCGCCGATTAATCGGCCGCCTAGTCCGATTTCTGCAACAATGCCTGTCACTTAATCTTTTTGGAAAATACGTCAGTTTACACTGGTAAATACAATTAACTGACTCTTTTGAAAACATTTATGAAAATTGATTTAAATGCACATGGCACAAATATCCTTTTATAACTTGGGACAATTATATTAAAATAATCTTGTATACAGATTTATATGTTCGTTATACATTCAGGGCCCGATATAGAAACCGAGTCAAGATTAACAGACACACCACAAGTATAGGCCCACAAGAGAGTGAGATACCGTTTTTCCTACGCAACTGTCAGGTGTATGCCTACACCCCGTGCTTAAGACGTGGTCATTTCTTAATAAATGATGCCAAGGATATCCGGGACATGGTCATTAACCCCCAAAGGCTTTGTTTCAAACAAGAAAGATTAAAACAGGTTACCTCAATAATTTAACCACTAATCGATTAAACATTCAATACCCGACCAAGCGGTATTATTATAATACCGTATCCCAAGCCCGTATAGGAAAATAAGTTAAAAGTATTTACCTGAGCTAAATGTAATTTTATTCTCAGCCGTATATTCAGATCAGCAAGCACAAGTACCTCTATTGGGGCTCTCAATCTGGAACGAATGTTCTATTAACCTATTAGATTCCTAACGGGTCTTATTTAAGTTGTAACTTAGACCGGTTAGTTTTAAGGAAAGGTTTACGGTTCAAAACGCAAGACTAACTGAAGACCGGATTAGAATGTGATTTAGACCCGACAAGTATGGAGACTTGTATAATATGGGTAAACTAAACACATTCTGAATTTTGAAGTGAAAATGATAAGGTTTGACCCGTTTCGGTTAATTCATGTAAACTAGTTACATAAACCATACCGAACGCGTAAGATGCATAACGGGTAACCAAATGAGTCATGAACATGTTTCACAAGTTAATATGCCTTAAATATGTTGTGATATCAGTAGGATACCTTCCATTATGCCCAAAACGAATTTAAAATCAATTTAAGCCCCGTAGGGGTATTTTGGTCATTTCACATATGTTAAAAGGGCCAATTTTGGAAATCTGAGTTCAAAACTTTTAATTACTGTTTAAGTATAAAAAAATTTATTCATAACATCAGTAGGTAACAAGTCTTAGGTGCTAAATATGGTTTTAAACCATACTATGCGCCTAAATCGCTTAAAAGTCGTTATTTGACGATATTCGGGTTGATTAAGGAAAACTAAGATTTTCATCAGCCTTTACTGTTTAAAATAACTTATTTAATATGCAAAATCAGTAGAAAAAGGTTTGACATGTAAAGGATGTATAAAACTCATTTTATTAGCAAAAAGGGCGTTATTGTCAATTATCGAGCCTATGCGAGAACTCTATGTTATGATCATTTTAAAATTTAATAAAAATTTCCAAAAATCCCAAAATATTATATTACATCAGTAGGTAAAAGATTTGATGTCAAAGTTTGAGTTTAAATAGGATTTATATCAAATATGCCGTTTAATTAATAAAAAGGCCTTCATTTACGATATTGAGCATAACTCTCATTTTAGACCATAAACAGATGTCAAACTTTTAGGACATACTTAAATATTAGTAATAAAGGTTTTTTTCCTCTCACATTTTCAAAAATCTCGTTTTAATATCAAAAGGGCATTATGGTCAACATTTAAGCATTTAACGGAAACATGCAAATGAATCGGATTAATAAGGATCCATGTAGTATAACCACAGAGGGTTTTACTAACATATAATATGGTCCTAAAGGAACCTTAAGGCATATCTAAAACAAGCTAAATCGGGTCAGAACTGAAATTCAAAGCAAAAGTCTACTTTTGTGACTTTCGGTTCCGAACCGATCCTAAACTCAGAATTGTCGGGTTGAACATGCCTAGACATGTTCAATTAATATTTACCAAGTTATTAAAATGACAAAACTGATTTTATTGCCTTTACATCATTAGTTATGAATTTTATCTAAAAACTGACTCGTTTGACTTTTATTTTAATTACTTTGACCCAACAATTAACTAAGCGAACGTGGTAATTAGGAGATGCCCTTTTTGAGGGTTTACTACCTACCTATTTACGATCACGTAGCCATGTTCGTTGCGAACAATGGCTCGACCGTTTAAAAGTCAAATCGTTTATCACAAACGCTTGACTTTTCGGCTTTTAAGCCAAATAAAAATAACTAGCCATAAGAGGGCACTTACAAGGGGTCCAAGCAAGGATGATATTGATCTAGAATACTCAGGTATGAAGCATAAAGCTTCAACTTAAAGCAATTTAGATCAAGTGTGAGAAATAAGAGCAAAACTAGTGGGTATTTATAGGATTTCAAGAACTGTTAGGATCGTTCCTCGATAATTGAGCTTCGATCTGGACCTTACACATAAGGCACATGGTTTTGGAATACTAGGGGTGTCCAAAACCATCACACGGTATTGAGAAAAGTTACACTTAGGCCCATGAAATTCAACCTGGGTGCAAAAATGAAGTTTCTACCCAGATGAGTCTGTGGCGTCGTGCCACGGCAAAACCCTATAGTGGTGGCGCAGCGCCACTACCTACCAGAGACCAGAAACTTTGCTAAAATGTCAGGTTTGGTCCCTGCAACACCTTTGAGCCATTTTCGATGCGTTTAAACCCCGTTAACCCCATTTCAAGGCTCTAAAATGAATTTAAAGTATAGGGAACATGAAATATGCTCAAAAACATCTCAGATGTTGGTTCGTTTGGCCGTATGGTTGCGTTGTTCGGTTAATTACGACGAAACACGAACGGATGCGAAAAACGATCCAAATTACACGACGAATGGAATTTTATCATGCCAATCACTAAAACAAAATATTTTAATGATTACATAAATTTTTGGATGTCCGGATATATTCAAAATGTAAGATATGTGCGAAAATGCAAACTTATACACTTTTTGACGCTTTTAGTCCCTGTTGATGAAATAAGTTTATTTTTGCGCACCAAACACCTCTAAGCCTATTTCTAGGATTTGTAAAGGTTATTTAGGGAATATTAAACTTATGATCATATTCCGGAAGGTTCGATACCATACGAATCGGCAGACTTTTGCAGTTTGACGCAATTAGTCCCTCTAATGCACAAACTTGCGCATACCATCGTTTAATAGCATCGAAGACTTATCTAATCCATATTAGGCATTCTTGAGAGTATTATTGAATATCACGATGCTTCGGGTTCGTAAAAAGGTCATTCAGAGGTATAATTAAACATATTGACACTTTTACCCCCTTAAACTTACAAAGTTGCGCGTATCGTCACTTAAAGACATAAAAACCTTAGACGACCAATAATTGGCATTCCCGAGAGTATAATAAAATTTCATGAAGCTCCCAGTTTGTTTAAAAGGTCACTCAGAGGTTAGAATTAACATGTTGATGCTTTTAACCCTTCATCGCGCAAACTTTCAATTAATTACGCAAACGGCTACACTCGATCAACAAGTGGCTCATTTGTGAATATGATTACCGAGTAACGTTATTCAGAGGCATATGTTAAGTATGTTAACACTACCAGTCCTTCCATAATCAAAGTTTTTGATTTTTCACAAAATTAGTCCTTCATAGTCAACGATTGACCTTATTAGGGTTTTGTACACGTGTCAACGTATCATTGAACGTGATTTTACGAGGTGTTACAAATTACGACCCAAACGCATGTGTTTTGAATGTGGGAGACGGTCATTTAGTAGAAATTACATCGGAGCTGGTGAAACGTGTTTTCGGGCTGCCTATAGGACCAACAGAGCTCGTTGAGAAGAAGAAAGCAAACAAAAAGAAAGATCTTGTCATTCAAGAGTTCAGAACTCAGTTTGAGCATATAGATAGCAGGATATTGTCGCCATGGCAGCTGATGAGTTACATATTAGACGGATATGATTACGGATGGCTGTTCGTCATGAACTTCTTGGTTGCCTTCTTTTCTTTCCTGGGTGAAACCGCATCGAACAATTCAGTGAACGTGCGATATATTCCATGTATACAGCCGAACGTGGATATTAAAAGCTTCAACTGGTGTTCGTACATGGTATCCTATCTTAACATAACGAAAAAGGTGTGGCATGGTGGTGAGGATGCTTTCCGAGGACCAATGCTGTTACTGGCAGTAAGTTGCTAGTAATTAACTGTCACACCCTTATTTTCCACGTGTCACCGGTGGGCCCGGTGGGGAGTATAGTGACGTAATTGGTATCATCATAGACAAACAACACAATATATATAAATGCACAGCGGAAGCAAAGATAGATTCATTTCAACTTTAATAAAATGTAATATTAAATATCACGAATAGTTGAAACGGATCCACAGGCGGATCAAAATAAAAGAAGATATTGTTCAACAGATTTATTGACATCCAAGCTTGCGAGACTTATTGTGGACGCTTAGAAGACAGCCAGCCTAGTACGAGTAGTACCTGCACTTAACCTTTTGGAAAAATACGTCAGTTTACACTGGTAAATACAATTTAACTGACTCATTTTGAAAAGGTTTAAAAATTGATTTGAATGCACGTGGCACAAAACATTTTATAACTTGGGATAATTATGTAATATAATCTTGTGAACGAATTACATGTTACTTGTGCATTCAGTAGCCCGGATCTTGTCCGGGTTAAAGATCAATAGACACACCACAATAATGAGTTATACACTGACAGGTGTACGCCTACACCCCGTGCTCAGGTCGTGGCCATTTCGTAAAATGATGCCAGGGATATCCGGGACATGGTCATTAACCCCCCAAAGGCTTTAAGTGAACAAGACTATTTAAACGAGCCGATCAAATTATTCAATTAACCACCCAACGATGTAAGATTTGATGCTCGATCAAGCGGTATTCTATATACCGTAACCCAAGCCCGTATAGGGAAAATAAGTTAAAAGTATTTACCTTGGTAAGTATAAATCACAATTAGCGAGTGAAGGTAGCTTTTACTGGTTCTTCTATTCTGGAACAAAGGTTTATAATAACCTATTAGATTTCTAACGGGTCTTTATTTAAGCCTAAGCTTAGACCGGTTAGCTTTTAAAGACGATACGGTTCAAACGCACGATTAAGCGAAGACCGGATAGAATGTGATTTAGACCCGACAAGTTTGAATACTTGTATAATATGGGTATACTAAATACATTCTGGATTTTGAGACAAAGATGATAAAGTTTGACCCGTTTCGGTCAATTTATGCAAACTAGTTACATAAACCGAACCGAGCGCGAAAAGGGCGTCGCGGGTAACCATAAGAGTCATATGCAAGTTCCCTGAGTTAATATGCTTTAAACATGTTGTGATATCAGTAAGGTATCTTCTATTATGCCCAAAACGGATTTAAACACAAATTATGCCTCATAAGGGCATTTTGGTCATTTAAAAAGATTATAAAAGAGTTTAATTAGTAATCTGAGTTACAGGTCTGATTTATACAGTAAATACACTTAATTTAATAAGTTATAACAGTAGGGTATGACCTATATGTGAAATTTATCATTTAAAACCAAACTATGCTCCTTAGGGGTATTTTGTTAATTTCACAAAGGCTAAAAAGGTCAAAACTGGAAACTTGAGTTCCAAAAACTTTTACTTACTATTATTATCTCAAAATATACTAAAAACATCAGTAGGTATCAACCTTATATGTTTAATATGGTTATAGTACATACTATGCGTTAAAAACGCTTAAAAAGGCGATTTAGAGCCATTTCCGGGTTTTTAAAAGAAAGCTGATATTTTTATAATTCCAGAAGGCTCAAAATATTTTATTTAACAAATGAAATCAGTAGAAAAAGGTTTGGGGTCAAAAGGATTTGTAAAACTCATTTTATGGCTTAAAAGGGCAAAATCGGTATTAACCGAATTAAACTTAGAGACCTATGTTATGCTCAGCCAAAAATTAAATAAAAATCTTCAAAAATCCCAAAATATTATATTACATCAGTGGGTAAAAAGTTCGATATCAAAAAGTGGGTTTAAATAGGTTATACGCTAATTACGCCGTTTAAGTAACATAAAGCTTTCAAATTACGCTAATGAGCATAACTTCTAATCTAGACCTCAAACTGATGTCAAATTTTAGGTGCAAGTTTATAAATCAGTAACTAAGGTTTCTACTCTTTCACATTTTCAAAAATCACGTTTTAAGGTCAAAAGGGCATAACGGTCAACATTTAGGCATTTAACGGAAACATGCATGAACTAGGATTTCTATGGAACCAAGTTGTATAACCTCGGAGGGTTATACTAACTTATAATATGGTCCTAATGGAATCCTAAGGCATATCTAAACTCAGCTAAATCGGGTCAGAACTGAAAGTCAAAGCAAAAGTCAACTTTTGCGACTTTCGGTTCCGAACCGAGCCTATACTTAGAATTGTCGGGTTGAACATGCTTAGACATGTTCAATTAATAATTACCAAGTTATTAATATGAGAAAACTGATTCTATGGCTTCTATATTAATAGTTATGTATTTATTTAAAACTAACCCGTTTGACTTTTATTTGACCCGACAATTTAACTAAGTAAACGTGGTAATTAGGAGGTGCCCTTTTGAGGGTTTAACAGCCACCTAATTATGGTCACGTAGCCATGTTCGTTGCGAACAATGGCTCAGCCATTTGAAAGTCAAAGCGTTTATCGAAACCGCTTGACTTTTCGGCTATAAACGCTAAATAATTAAACTAAGCACGAAAAGGGACTTACAAAGGGTCCAAAGGACTGAGGGAGGTTCTCAAAAGAGTTCAAGATCCTCACAATTCAGAGAGTTTATCAGATTGAAGGAGAGGTGCAAATGAGAGCCAAACATTCAATGGGTATTTATAGGATTTAGAGGACCGTTAGGATCGTTCCTCGATAAATGTGATCAAATCTGGACCGTACACCTTTACCCCTTGTTTTAGAAATCTATGGGCTGCCCAAGGACTGAAGAAAACCATTTGCAATTGATTATAACAGCTGTAACAGCTGGTAACAGCTGGAAATCAAGTTTCTGAAATGGCAGTTTTGGTCCCTGCATGCTTCTAGCCCCTTTCTGATGCGTTTGAGGCCCGTTAAACCATTTTTAAGCCTCTACAATGATGCCTAAACATGAGGGACATGAAAAATGCTCAAAAACCTGTCGGATGTTGGTCCGTTTGGCCGTACGGTCACGTTGTTCGTCTAATTACGACGAAACACGAACGGACGCGAAAAACGGTCCAAATTACGCGACGAATGAAATTTTATCAAGGCGATCACTAAAATAAAATATTTTAGTGCTTACATAAATTTTTGGGTGTCCGGAGATATTCAGATTGTGAGATATGCGCGAAAATGCAAACTTGTGCACTTTTTGACACTTTTAGTCCCTGGTGGACTTGAAAGTATATTTTTGCGCACCAAACACCTCTAAGCCTATATCTAAGCTATAGAAATGATAATTAGGGCATGTTTAACTCATGGAAATTTTCCGGAAGGTTCGTTACCATACGAATCGACATACTTTTGCAGTTTGACGCAAATAGTCCTTAAATTGCGCAAAGTAGCGCGAAATGCCGTTTAATGTTATACAAGCCTTCCATGGCCCATATTTATCCTTCCCAAGCATATACTTAAATATTAATACGCTCTCGTTCGCTTAGATGGTCACCGAAAGGCATAGATTCAAAAGTTGACGCTTTAGGTCCCTCTATTGCGCAAACTTGCGCATCTCATCATTTAATAGCATTGAAGCCTCATCTAATCCATATTAGGCATTCTTGAAAGTATTATTAAACATCACGATACTTCGGGTTCGCTAAAAGTTCATTTAGATGTATAATTAAACATATTGACACTTTTAGCCCCTCTAACTTGCATAGTTGCGCGTAATTTTACTTATAGGCATAAAAACTTTAGTCGGCCAATATTTGGCATTCCCGAGAGTATAATTAAATATTATGAAGCTCCCGGTTTGTTAAAAGGTCACTCAGAGGTAAGAATTAACATGTTGACGCTTTTAACCCTTTACTGCGCAAACTTTCAATTAATTATGCAAACGGCTTCACTTAATCATCAAGTGGCACATTTGTGAATATAAACATCATAAGAAACTTATTTTTAGGTATGTTATCACTTCCAGTCCTTTCATAATCAGAGTTTTCGATTTTTCAAAAAATTCGTCCCTAAATTTCAGTGTTTGACTTCATTAGGGTTTATTGCACGTGTCAATACATCATTGGACGTGATTTTACGAGGTGTTACATCCTCACCCCCTTAAAAGAAATCTCGACCTCGAGATTTGCTAAAATGCTGGAAGTACTTTTTGTCACATAACGGACTTAACTTCTATAACATATCTGGAGTCTCTCCAAGCTCCCAAAGTGACCTTTATATTTGGTACATGTATCCTTTTGGAGCTTCTTAACCTGTCGATCCTCGATCGATATGGGTTGCTCATCATATTATCAATCTGCATATTATTATGTGATAGTGCTTCTCGACTTATTGGTGAAAACACAGCCTTATGTCATTAGTGTGCAATGTATTGCGAGCTTCGCCAAGCTCCTTAAATAGGTTGTAGCTTATAAGCTATTTGATCTTGGTACATTCGATTTCCTCGAATGATTCTATATATTCAGAGTTCAACTAGTCTGATAATTAACAATTTGGCACACCCTTCCAGGGTGATATCTTTTGTTGAACCTTCTTCCTCAACAAGAATTCAAGAGGGTTGATATTCTCATTAATCCTTGATTTTTTTTGCCGAATACTGGCATCTTACCGATGATTATGGGTTTGTTTGATCTTACTCGTCAAGGCAACTTTCAGATCCTGATAATTGGACTTACCAATCTTCTGTCTACTAGTAGATGCTTAACATTCCATCTATACAAGGTCTCCAAAAGTGCAGCCTTGACACTTATATATCAACTATTATAGAAAAGCTTAATTTAAGGTGAGATGGTTATTCCAACCATTGCTTAAAACTAATCTTAAGGAATTAGCTAATCCTTGCCGTTAGTCGAACAAATCGACGATCCTGGGCAGCTGATGGCAATTCTTAATTGTTGCCCTATCAGGGTTGCGGTAATCAATGCATAAGCAGAATGAACCGTCTTTCTTAATTAACTATACCGAATTCTCAGAATATTGAGTTAGGCTATACGAACCCTTTATTTAAAACTTACCTAATCAGGGTTTCGATTCTTCCAATGATGGTACTAGCCGTCTTGGAGATTTCACAATATTACAACCCTAAATGGGATATAAATCTTAACTCTACTTGCCTCACAGGAGGTAAACAGGGTAATCTTAGGAGAAGATAATCAAAATACA
The DNA here is from genome assembly GCA_030545235.1 of Helianthus tuberosus. NCBI lineage: Eukaryota > Viridiplantae > Streptophyta > Magnoliopsida > Asterales > Asteraceae > Helianthus > Helianthus tuberosus. The sequence goes on along the minus strand of JARYGA010026779.1, from coordinate 2,416 downwards.
AGGAGGTTGCAGAGATTTTTCCAAATCTCTGGCTCCAGTTTATCCATCATTGCTCGTGTCAAATAAGTGACACATTTATGTTATAAGTCCACGAATTCTTTAATCGAAGACATTTACCTGGACAATTCCATTCTGGATATCTTCTTTGAATACCTTTAGCTGACTTTAGTACCATATGACCATCAGAATATCTTCGTGGTCCCATGCATTAAACCTCCATACTGATCAGGCATGGAAGCAATCTATGGAACATATTAAGATACACCTATCCTCATATGGCGCTTTTATCATACCATCTGGTATTCGTAATCGATAGAGATTAAGGAGATATCAACCATATATGCTGACGCACTTCCTCTAGAGAGAGGATGCTTATAAAATTCTACGACTGAAGGTTTTTGACAGAATCAGAAGAAATGGCTCTTATGATTTCGCCTGTACGTTTTACCTTACACCTGATATCTGGGGTTCTTACGGGACAATTTCTAAAAGTTTGCTAAGCTTATGGTTTTATGAGATACTTAGCGGTATCTGAATCCAAACATAACTATTAGCAATGAAATCACAATAAAGGATTTATCTAGTGTCATTATTAATGTGAACTGCCTCTAATCATGCATCAGGAGAGTTAAAACGCCTCCATTCTTAATCCTTTTAAACTTAGCTGTAAAATCTTTGACAAATTTAGGGCACCCTCAGCTTTGACTGGTTGTTTCTTAGTCTATACAACGTGAGTAGCTGAGGTAGATCCTACATGGGTTTATAATGAGCAGGCTTTGAAACCTTAATGTGACCTCTTATTTCCGATACTAACCACCAACAATTATTGCATTAAGCTTAGGTTTTGGGTAATTGGAATAGGGTACTATCTCAGCCAATGAATTAAAAATTTTGCGACATACTGTCGACATTTTAGAACTTTTATGGTGAGAGTCAGCAAATTCTTATTCCATCTTTTTCCATTTCGATGCGAATAATAGGTTTTTCTAATAAGGTCCTTAACGCTCGGTCCATCCCATAATGTATAAGGGGATCTCTCTTATGGACTCCATTAATGTCCCCACCAATCAAGGGTATTGCCATCGAATGACTGTGACGCATACCTCACCGTGTCCGTTCCAGCATAACTGCTGATACACCTAATGGTTTCTACTTCATCCAACAATTCCCTACATTCGATGGCTCCTTATTACTATTGAAGTCTCTTGACTTCCAAGAGACGAAGTACTTTTAAGTACATCCTAAAGAATGGGCTCCTTGCCACATATGATTTTATTTGTATTATTCTTTGCATATGAAGTATGAATAAAGCTCTTATCATGAGTAGCGACATGTGTTTTAGAGCAAACAACATTTGGCTTCTTGAATCTTCTCATGACTTTTCTTATAACCTTTCTAACAACTGGGTTAACTTCAGTTTTGGAGATTAATTCCATTAATATTGAAGTTCACACTTGATACACCATTAATATCTGTCGCATTTCTAGCATCGCGACTGTTGTTTGTTTCTTCTGAGTTTTCCATACTCGAAGCTTTGTTGTTAAATACCAATTTCAATAAGTGCTTAGGTAACCCATACCTAGTGTTTCCTTGAATTGTCAAAGGCTCCTCATAAAGAGTCTTGATAACTACTCACTTCTTATCATTCTTAATATAGGCTTGACTTCTAGGACGACCAATTCATTCCTATCACTATGTCGAGTCCCTTATTATTTAAATGGAAACAAGGACATCAGAAAAGAATGATTCCTAATGGATATAACCATCCGTCTAATATTGCTGGAGCAGTCTCTGAGGTACTATCGGTCAATTCTACTTAACGCTTAGAGTTTTTAACAGGCAGATTTAATGATTTACGAAATCTGTTGTCTATGAAAGACTTATCTGAACCTGAATAAAATAATACTCTAGCATGAGTGTTATTAATAAAGAAAGTACCTGTTGTGACATTTTCATCCTGAATAGCCTCGTGAGTATCCACTTGAGAGCTTCCATCTTCGGTCTTCTTAGACTCCTCAGGCTTCTTGGTTTTATTTGGGCAATTTGTCTTGATGTGCCCTTTTTCATTGCAACCATAGCAGGTTGCGTCTCCCAGTCTCTTGCAATCCAAGGTCTTATGCTCCTTGGACTTGCAGATTCCACAGGGTAGAGGCTGAGATTCAAATTTGCATTTCCCGAGGTGGTATATCCTACAGGTTTTGCATCTGGTCTTCTCACCGATCTGCTGTTTGCCCTTCAAGTCCTTGCATTCATGGATCTTGTGATTCGTCTCCTTATAGATGACACATCCCCCGGTCTGATCATAGAAACATTTTCCGAAATGCTTCTTCCCGCAGGTTTTACATTCGGGTTTTGCATCCTTTGGTTTGGACTGGTTATAGCTTGAACCGGTCTTACCCTTTTTACAACCTTTATT
>JARYGA010026778.1:0-69466 GCA_030545235.1 Helianthus tuberosus | reverse complement strand
TGCAACTGGGGCATTGGTTAGACCAAATGGCAGGACAGTAAATTCATAATGGCCATACCTGGTTCCAAAAGCGGTCTTAGGAATGTCCTCTTCCTGTACCTTTAATTGATGATATCCAGATCGTAAATCGATTTTGGAGAAAAATCGAGCTCTTTGCAATTGATCGAACAGATCATCAATCCTTGGTAATGGATACCGATTCTTAATCGTGACTTTGTTCAATTCACGGTAGTCAATGCACATACGCATTGATCCGTCTTTCTTTTTAACAAATAAGATCGGTGCTCCCCATGGCGATGAGCTTGGTTGTATGAATCCTTTTTCCAACAGTTCGTCTAATTGTTTCTTCAGTTCCTGCATTTCGGCGGGTGCCAAACAGTAAGGTGCTTTGGCAATCGGTGCTGTTCCTGGTAGCAAGTGGAATCTGAATTCAACTTCTCTGTATGGAGGTTGCCCTGGTAACTCTTCTGGAAATACATCTGAAAATTGAGATACTACTGGGATATCTTTTAATTCTTTTCCTTTAGTGTTGATGATTATGGAAATCAAATACACTAATGATCCTTTTCTTACATAACTGGCTGATTTCATTACAGAGACGAATTTTGTGGATCTAGAGGGTTTATCTCCTTTAATTGTGATCTTTTCACCCTTTGATGAATTTACTTGGACTGACTTTTGATCACATAAAATACTGGCTTTGTTGGCTATTAACCAATCCATTCCTAATACAACATCAAATCCTGCCAGATTCATTGGGTAAAGGTTTGAAAAAAACTTTTTATTTAAAAATTCTATTCTTGCTCCCTGCAAGATTTCAGAAATCTTAATGGTTTCCCCATTTGCTGTCTCTACTAGACATTCTTGTGGGAGTTTAGTTAATGGTTGGTTGAGAAGTTTGCAAAATGAAGTATTAATAAAACTTTGGTTCGCACCAAAGTCAAATAATACTTTAGCAAAAACATCATTAACTAAAAACGTACCGGCAATCACGTCCAGAATCATCTTAGCTTCTTCTGCAGTCAGAACAAATGCTCTAGCATTTTTAGTAGTCTTGTTTTTCGGGGCTGGAGCTAGTTTTGGACAGTTTGGCTTGATATGACCTTGTTTTCCACAGTTGTAGCATATCCTGTTGTTAGGCTTTTTCCTGCAGTCTTCCTCCTTATGTCCAGATATTTTGCAGAAGTTACAGTATATGGAGCATCTTCCAGAATGCTTCCTTTTGCAATACTTGCAGTAGGGTGCAGAAGTAGAACCTACATTTTTACCACGGTTGGAATTTCCAGAACGAAATTCTTGGGTAAGTTTCTGAGCTAAGGTTCTCCTCTGATCTTCTTCTCGTGTATGCACTAATTCATCAGTCAAGGTGTTTGCTAGCTCTACAGCTTCTTCTATGGTTTGAGGTCTAGCTGCCTTGACTACATGCCTTATCTCACTGATTAATCCCCAGATATAGCGGGAGATTAATACTGGTTCGGGTGATGCAAGGGTTGGCACTATTCTAGCATATTCAAAGAATAACGTAGTGTACCCCTTACTATCTACTCCAGTCATCCTAAGGTTTAGGAACTTATTTGCTATCTATTCTTTTTCATTGATAGGGCAGAATTTTCTTTCCACCATGTTTTTAAATTCATCCCATTCCATATTGTAAATTCTATCACTTCCCCTAGACTAGAGGATAGTGTTCCACCATTCTAGTGCTGAATTCTTAAATAGATTGGAAGCAAACATTATCTTATCCTCTTCCGCACACTTGCTTATTTTTAAGACTGCTTTAGTCTTTTCTATCCAGTGTAGAGCTGCAACGACCCCTTCATTGCCCCAGAATTCCATTGGTTTACAAGACCAGAATTCTTTATAAGAACAACCATAAGACATGGTTCTTCTTCTTTTGGGAATGGGCACTTGAAGTATGGGTCCATTGTTTACGTTGTGTTCAGGTTCAGTGGGTCGTTTACTATCATGGTTACTTTTATTATCTACTTCCTTAACCGTTTTGATCATATATGGCATCGCATCTATTATCTCTTGTGCCACTATGTGTTGGATGACACTGTTATCCACTTGGTTTCCATTATTATTGTTGTTCGGGTTATCGTTTTCCGGGTTATTGTTACTCTGGTTTTCCTGGTTCCCTTCGTTGTCCATCTGAATTTTAAACATTTGCCACTTATTAATATCACAAGATAGTATTTAAGGCAAACAATCACACAACACGCATATTGATCAAAAGCGTCGAGCATTGCGACTTACTCTTTCTTATATATTATGCATCTAATACAAACTGGAACTGGAATCTAAAATTACAATACTAATATGCATCACTAACCACAAAGTGGTCTATGCTACGATAGATATATTATCAAATTGTTTTTTCATACACACATATTATATATATATATTTATTATTATATTATTATTACTATCACCATCACTGATATGGGTTCATCTAGAACTCCATATTACGCTCGTAGTATTTCCAGACGAGTCGTTCTCCGATTTGCCTCATTCTGTCACTATTTTCTAAAATCTCCTCACCAAATGTTCGGAGTTCTTGCACATTTTCTACACTCATTGGGGGTGCAGGTGTTGGTACTGGATCTGGGTACTGTGGCATGGGTTCTTCCTGAGGATATGGATTCTCTAGGATTTCCTTAATGTATTCATCATTATCATAATAGGGATCTAGAGGGTCCAGACCTGGGTAAGCAGCTAGGTTTGACATGGGTTCTTCTGATATAGGGTAGCGTTGCTGATAATCCCTATGATCGTCGAACCACGGGTCGTAGTCTGGGTCTAAGGGATTGGGTGCTGGTATCTTAGGTATCTCAGTTGGGTCAAAGGCTGGTGCTGGGATTTGGTTTTCCGGGTTATTTTCAATCTCCATTGGTTGTGTGGAAAACAAGGGTAATGGTTGAGGTGCTATGAGTCGCTCTAAATTAGGGTCTGCAGCGGTAGTTGCTAGAATATGGAACTTTGCTAGACTCCTATTGAGCATATCTTGGGTGTGAGCATCTGTTTCTCTCTTAGCGGCTGCTAGAACTCGCTGTTGTTGTAACTTTTTCATTCTCTTCCTACGCTCATGCGCTCCCCTACTGAACCATCCTCTCTTTTTAGGAGGGAATGGCTCTTCAGACTGAGCCTTGAACACGAATATCCCATCTTCATTGTCAGTTGAATACCCAGAGAGGGTAGGCTGTGAAGAGGTACCTTCATTTTGAGGTGAGCTAGACAACTGACGATAGGCGTCGGAGGGTCCTTGGTTGCTCATACTGTAAACTAACAAATAGTCAAATAACACACAACAATAAAATACAGATATGCACGTATTTCCGTAATTAATTTCCTAACATATAATATTTTGGTGTCAGCAGAACACTTCAGTGGCTGAATCAGTGGCTTAGCTCTGATACCACCTTCTGTCGCAACCCCCATTCCTTATCTGTCCCGGGAACGGGCGGCCGCGAGGCCAGATTTAGTGGTATCGGTGTTTATCATTTTGGCAGCGGAAATTACATCAGGACCGTAGTTAGGAAATATTTTATCAGAGTAAATACCACACTTTTATAATATTAAACACATGGGAAACTCCCAAGTTTTAAGTACACACATTTTCATAGGGATAGACCCTATTTTATTTAATAAAATATCTCTTTATTTAGGTAACTTTTATAGCGACTTTTCCAAGCCTTCAGTGCTGTCCAACTCGATTCTAGTTGGCTTTCACATTTTTTTACCTGAAACGCGTTTAAAAACATTTTATCAGTGGAAAATATTGGTGAGTGAATCCCAGTTTAATCAAGAAGAGTTTTATCATTTAACAGTATTGAGAGCGATTACAATGTTTATTTCTACACAAAGTGGAAAATACTGGTGAGTGAATCCCAGTTTAATCAAGAAGAGTTTTATCATTTAACAGTATTGAGAGCGATTACAATGTTTATTTCTACACAATTACTCATTCAGTACTGTCAATCCTGACTGGTGGGTCATATTACACATTGGCTAACTCTTTGTCCAATGGTAACGTGTTCCACATTTTGTATACAAAACCCCAATATACCGGCAGTAATTGAAGAACTACAAAGACTCAATCACTGCTAATTATAATTTAAAATAAATAAAGGTTTTGTAAAACAATTTACAAAAATGAGATTACTCACATTGCTGTCTTAGGGTTTTCCTTAAGGATTTCCTGGTGATTATCTATTAATTACACAAATGCACACGCGTTAGTATAATAACCCAATATTTACATTAGTAATACCCTCCCCAAGACGGCATTCCAACGACTACGTCGGGCAGAACCACGACAGCCGTTACGGAACCCTGGATCAATCGGGTAGCGTATCTAGTACGTAACCGGGGTTATGATACTTACAACGGGGGCAGAACTTCGTTATTTAGGGGGTATTATGCCCGAGAATAGCTTATACTTAATAGAAATTCGAGAGAGAAAAGTGTGTGAGCGAATTCAACTGAACTGCCGATGGTTGCTATTTATAGGGCCTGATTTGCAGTTCCTCGCAGCCTGCGAAGACTCAAAGGTCTTCTTACGCGGCCCGCGACATAGGGGTAGTAGGGCCTAGCTTGTCCGGGTCATCACACTAGGTCCAACACGTTGCTGCCACGTGGCAGCTCAGGGTGTCGCCCTGGTGACTGGCTATCGTGCCCCGCGTAGGAGGTAGCCAAGGGCTACGATGCCCGCGAGCGCCCTATTTTCTGGTTTTTATTTAATTTTAATAAAAATAAAGGTATTCGGGGCCCGTTTTCGCAATTGGGTTGTATTTTAAGACATATAGGGATACTTTAAATATATTAGGGGTGTCAAAAAAATATTTTGAAGGGTTGTTATAGTGAAACCTCACCACATTTGAGGCCTAAAGTGCACTTTACTTTCTGTTTTGTTTCATGTTCTTTGCTAAAACTTGGTGGAATCTTGAATCCACCAAGCTCACAACTTATCCTATAGTTGTGGGTTTATGTTGAGATGATTACCACCAAGTTATGAGTTTAAAAACTCTTTATATTTCAGTTTATACATAACATAATCAAGTGATGAAAGCAAGCATGAGTCATCATCTTTCATATGATGAACTCGTGACTTGTGAAGTGTGAACAATGGGAGCTTGGGCTTTCCAACCTAGTTCCACTCCTTCATTTGTGAGCTTTGTGTATAAGCACTCAAGTGGTTTACTAGTATCAAAGTAACTTAGCCCCGTCTAACGTCCGACACTTAGGATTACCTTTCCATGTCGTGTTGGCACACCCGGGTTAGAGACTTACTTGGTCATTTAAGCTTGCACTAGTTAGATTTATTTCTTGTTATTCACGATGCTCCGAGTCATCCTCGTGATGATTTCGTGTAGTGGTGAATCACATAAAGAGGTTTTAACCTCCATGCTTGACTTACATGATAATACATGATTGGACTTAGTTTTAGTTTAATATTATTACTCTACAAATATACGCATCTATATAAAACAAGGCTAAATTTGTGATGATAATCAACCCATGATTAAACATCATGAACTTAGGCTATTATATCTACAATTTAAGGTTCTCGTTATTGATTCTGATGGGTAATCTGGGACCCATGAAACCACACACAACATAGTGTCATAAACGATACTTAGAACTAGATAATACTTTCGTATACATACTTTTTGTTACTTTAAATTTCATCCTAAATCCGTTAACTTACACACCTTCATTTTCCCCATGTAGGGTGACCTTGGTGATTCCATCCTCCAACTTACACAACTCTTCACGGTATTTCAAAGGAAGCTTTGCAAAACTGTGAGTACACTTGACCCATTTTATGTTTTACACATTTTTGGGTACAACATGTTAGCTTATAAAAGAATCACAACACTTATACTTTATCTTTATGCACAAACAATCGAATACATGCATGCATACGTTATACTTGATTCGTTTCTCTAGGTTTGTTCATTTTGTGATTAAACTTGTCATTAACTTCGATCAAGCCTACCTTTAACATGTATAGCGCTATAGGAGTAACGCATCGCCTGTGAACGTTGGGTTATGTTAAGACTTTAAACTTGCGTTAAACTTTGGTTTGACTTGATTATTCACATGCTTGATTTACGTTAATCTTGATAACATACTTTGCCATGTGGATTCGTTTAAACATTTTTTTATACTTTTGCTATGTACTTAAAACTTGTGTACTCCCCAATGCTTTTGTGTTGAACTATACTTTTAACATGTTGCAGGTTGATGATGATGATTATGATGAATCTAGTAGGGACGACTTAGAAACGCATATTGAAATACTAGATTAGCTTACTTTATTTTTGTTGAACTTTGTCGTACTATCTTTCAATGTTGTACTTTGAATTTCATGTTGTATTTGGCAATTTATTGTTATGATATGAAATCGGTTTTGAATTAAACAGTGTCGCAAATAGTGTTATGTGTGATGAGCAATCTATTTCGTCTCACTCCGATGTTTTCGTCATCGGTTGGGGTGTGACATCAAGCCATGATGTTTTAACATTTAGAATAATTGTATTCCTATTCGAGTTATGGTGTCTTAACATCTTAAAGAACTATAAATAAAATTCAAGCGTGGAGTTTTAAATAGTAGGAAACATTATATTTGTGATTCAAGACATGGTGTTTTAACATCTTGAATGCAGGTCGTAAAAACACCATGGATTGAACTATGAATTAATTTAAAACACCATGTTATGAATGTGTTCTGATGTTTGTAAATGATGGAAAACACCATACCAAGAGCAGCTTCTGGAACGCATGTTGTAAAAAACACCATGAATTGAACTATGAATTTATTTAAAACACCATGTTATGAACATGCTCTGAAGTTTGTGAATGATGCAAAAAAACCTTGAAATAAAGTAGGAATGATGTTATGAACAATTATCAAGCCCTTAAATTAAAGATTTTCTCTCTCCAAATTTATAACTGGAGATTCATTACCATATTTGAATTGTTGATGCATTTACAATTATACACTTAAGTCTTAATTTTAATTAGTGTCACATGTCCTCATCATATTGCTTCTTGCACTTCTCATAAAAAAACCCTTTTTACAATAACCTCACCCTATATATAGAGAGAGTAATATTAATTAGCGACATATTTTTAGATGACCTTTTATATTGTTTTAGTACTGTCCATATTATAATCTTTGCTTTTTTAGTACTATCCATGTTATAATGTTTGCTTATAATTGTAATTCTAATAAATTAATTATATTAACTTGGATTCATACATAGTTTATATTTTATGAAAACCTTATTTATATTTATATAAATACTTTAATTTAATAACAACATAAACAAGTAGACTCAGATCCTAACAATTGGTATCAGAGCATAGGTCAGTCAAATTCAATTTAACAATCAATTTGACATAAAAGGTCAACTCAATTTCATTGATACCTTGTTAGTCATATTTGTTGGAAAACATGGTACAAGTGTAATCACGTTTAAAGTTGATTATTCAAAAACTATGTAAAACAACCAAGATACTACAAAACACACAAGATCCACTTAACACTGGTAGTCTATATAAACCACCGATGCTTGTTAGATCTGAGAAAAATATCTAGCAACTTCGGATTGGGCATATTCATTCATTGTTTCATGGGATTCCAGTGTTTACGATGGAGATTGTGATGGTTCCATGATTGACTGTTGTTAAGGTTTCACCTCAAGTCATTAAAGACTTATGTTAGATAAATGCATTCATGCCTTTGTTAACATAATGGCGGTAAACAAAAACCTTAGGAACGGGATCTTATATGTTGAACAACAGTTTTGAAAAACCTTTAGAAGTTAAAATCAAAATTGTTTTAAAAATTAGAAAAGAAAATCAGCAGTCTCAAAACATACATCAAGGCATAACCAAGGATCAACTCCAAAACAATGGTAGAAAAATACCAGTGTTGTAAAGGAGCTTGAGCCTACCCAAATCACTTGTGAGAAAAGGGTAAAATCCTGCAAATGTTATGTGTTGATGTTTAGAAAACCAGATCAAAAGTAACGTGAAATTTGGCATAAGTATTTGCAAAAATGACCAAGTTTCTCAAAACATTGCTGTAAATGATTCTTGATTATTCTTCCCTTATAAACCTTCCAGTAAATGTTACAACAGCTGTCCATGGAAGGGTTAAAAAGGGAAAGAAGAAAAATCACAAAACTCAAAAGTGTATTTATCTCAAAACTTTTAAAGTCAAAAGAAAAGAGTATAAATCCAAAAACACTTTAGAGTCCACATGTTAGTACTACATAAGGAAATCCAAACAAACCTTCATCCTTGTTCAAACATCTATTACCAAATAGCTGAGTGCAACCTCTGCTCCTAGAGAGTTTCAGGTAACAAATACGTCACCAGTTAATAATTTTTCAAGAGGACATAGGCAAAATTTTCAAAAGATATCACATGGTAATAAGGTCTACAAAAGACTTTCAAAATCATTGTGAACAAGCATCATCATGTTTACAATCATCTGACAAGAAATGGTTCCTAAGAGTGGTTATAAAAATCTGCTCAAACCACTGACCATTCTCCTAAACTTGAGATTGGAATGTCTTTGACCCCATCCAAAGCTATTTTGACTTTGGACACTCACCTGATCTAATTGATTTATTCATTAAGAAGCTTTTACTTGTTTTTAAATAGTAAAGCTTTTATGTACATATCAGGATACATTACTCTTCTCATTTTTTATAGAGAGTGATATATTTTGTGTTTTTACTTGTTTTAGATAGTGAAAGCTCAATACCTGACAGGATGTAGAGCCATTCTAATTTTTTTTAAAGGGTGATATATTCCTTGATAATGAATCAAAAGGAGATGGTGTTAGGGTTAGAGTCAATTCATACAGAAACTCAAGTCGGAATCATGAATCAAAGTTGATTGTTAACAAATTTCAAAATCTTTGGCTGCCATGTTTTATCTTAAACTTAAAAGATTCAATTTCAAAATTTGCAGCCAAAGTAGATTGTGGTTACCATCTGGGATACTCAACCACTGCCAAGGCCTATAAAGTGTTTAACACAAGGACTAGGTGTGTGGAAGAGACTTTGAATGTAAAGTTCAATGAACTTTCATCACTGAAAATCCCAGCAAACCCTGCTGAATTGTTTGACCTTGATAAATTTACATTTGAAGATGTGTCTGTCAAGACTAACCCTGCAGGTACCCCACAATCTTTCTCACAAGACTATGGATGTGATATTGCGATTCTACAATACAAAATCACTACCACCACAAGAGTAGCAGATGTTCAAAACGGCTGTCAAAACTCTGCAACTACTGAATCAACAGTTGTTGATCAAAACTCTGTCACCACATCATCTCCAACCTCTGTTGATAAAAATCCATCAACAATGGATAAAAATCAAAATTGTGCCACACCCATTACTCCTATTCCTCCACTCATTTCAAACAGATGTTGGTTCTTCAAAATTACCAACAAATGTTAGCTCAGATGATTCACATCTGCAGCCTTCACCTCTCAATGCCATTGTTCCATACAAGGAAGATCTAGTCTTCCTTAAATCTTATCCACCTGATCAAGTTATTGGTAACATCAATGAAAGGGTTCTCACAAGAAGTCAATCCCAAATCATTTGTCTTTTTGCAGGCTTTCTATCACTCCTTCAACCAGTCAAGTACCAAGAGGCACTGAAAGACAATAGTTGGGTAGAAGCCATGCAAGAAGAGCTCCAACAGTTCAAAAGACAACAAGTATGGGAACTTGTACCACTGCCAGAGGAAGTTGGTCCAATTGGCACAAAGTGGGTCTTCAAGAACAAAACTGATGAAAGGGGCATTGTTGTCAAGAACAAAGTCAGGCTTGTGGTTCAAGGTTATAGACAAGAAGAAGGCATAGACTATGATGAGACTTTTGCTCCTGTGGCAAGACTTGAAGCCATCAGATTGTTCTTAGCCTTTGCTGTCAACCACAACATCAAGGTGTATCAAATGGATATAAAGAGTGCTTTCCTATTTGGAAAAATACAGGAAGAGGTATATGTTTGCCAATCTCCTGGTTTTGAAGATCCTTTTATCCTGATCATGTCTACAAGCTCAATAAAGCTTTGTATGGCTTGAAACAAGCACCAAGGGCCTGGTATGAAACTCTTTCCACTTTTCTTATCTCCATAGGCTTTACATGAGGTAATGATAAAACACTGGTTTTAAAATGGAGAGGAAAACATTTAATGATTGTCCAAACATATGTTTATGACATCATTTTTGGAAGTACATGTAATTCCATGTGTGAAGAGTTTAGACAACTCATGACAGAAGAGTTTGAGATGAGTGCCATGGGTGAACTCCAATGCTTTCTTGGTCTCCAAGTTAAGCAATTGCAAAAGGGAACTTTCATTCATCAAAGAAAATATGTAAAAGATCTTTTAAACAAATTTGATATGAATGATTGCAAACCATGTAGTACACCCATGGCAACCACAAAGCTTGTCATGTCGGATGAAAAATATGACTTGGTTGATCAGACCTTATATAGAAGCATGATTGGGTCTTTATTGTACCTAACTGCATCTAGGCCAAACATCATGTTTGCAACATGTGTTTGTGCCAGATCCCAGTCAGCACCTAGGAAGCCTAATCTCATAGCTGTGAAAAGAATATTCAGATACATAAAAGGTGCTCCCACACTTGGTATCTGTTATCCTGCTAATGGGAATGTCAAGCTTTCAGGTTATTCAGATAGTGATTTTGCTGGATGCAACACCACCAGGAAGTCTACATCAGGAGGGTGTCAATTCCTAGGCAATTGCATAGTATCTTGGCAAAGCAAAAAGCAAGCAGCTGTTTCCACATCCACTGTTGAAGCAGAATACATTGCTGCTGCAAGCTGTACAGCCCAACTGTTGTTTCTTCAAAACCAGTTACTGGATTTTGGTATAACTGCTCTAAAGACTCCTCTCATGTTCGACAGTCAAGCAGCTGAAAATATCATCAAAAATCCAGTATCCCACTCAACCACCAAGCACATTGATATCAGACATCACTTTGTGAGGGATTGCTATGAAAAAGGTTTGATTTCTCTTCATCATGTTCCAACTAAAGATCAACTGGCAGATGTGCTAGCAAAAGAATTAGACACATCTACTTTTGAAAGTTTGATCTCTAGAATTGGCATGCTTAACTTGGATTAGAAGGAAAAAACCTCTTTTCCTTGAATAAAAAGTATTAAAATGTTTTTCAGAAAATCAAAAACCCATCCTTAAAAATAGTTTAAAATGATTTTTTTTCATAAATCCTTAAATGTCTATCCATATCCACTGATGTTTTAAACCTCTGATTGGTTGAAAATTCATCCACTGCTGAAAGACAACCTCTGTTTCCATATCCTTTGTTGACCACTGTTTGACCAAACAACTGTGGTTTCAACCTTTGATGTCTATCCACTGATAGACTAAAATCAGCCATTGTTCTCATATACATTGTTCCCAACCACTGTTGTTGCCCAATAGTGGTTTCCAAACAACTGTCATCCACTTTTCATCAGAGGTTGCCACGTGGGCATATGTTAACCATCTGATCTTTGAAACCGCTGCCACATTAGCATTCACTTTTTCCCCTTATAAAACGCTGATTAAATCCCAAACAAAGCTTTACTCGTCGTATCGAATTCAAAATTCTCCAAAACGGTTTCCATCTTCTTTTTCTTCACTTCTTCTTCAACCATTTGTAGTTTCTACTTCCGACCATGGCTCTAATCATCAAACACCCTCATAACTACTTCTGCACCTTTGAAAAAACCAAGGAAAATACCAAATCAATAATTGACATCTTGTCAACTTCCAAATGCAAAACACTCCTCACCGTCGATGCACCAATCTACCTAGACACACTCCGTGACTTCTGGGCAAATGCCAATATTGAGGAACAAGGCAATGAGTCATTTGGTATAACCTCAATAGTCGGAGGTGTATTGATTGCTATCACCCCCACTACCATATCTGAAAAATTGGAGATGAATGACTTGGCAGGTAAAACTTCTTTGCCAAAAAATGAGTTTCAAACAGACTTGATAGAAAGGGGTTATGATGGACAGTTGAATAAAGCCACCATGTTTAAACTAAATTTTCCACCACCCATGAAATTTATGTTTCATACCTTGTTAACATGTTTGTCAAACAAATCCACTGCTTTCAATGAAATACCTATAAAAATTCAGTACTTGGGGTATGCAATTTTGAATAAAACTGATTTTAACTACTCTCAAGCAGTGTTTAATGATATGGTTACAAATGTGAAAAACATTAAAAATGGGAAGAATGCTGCTTTTCTATTGTTTCAAAGATTTTTAAGCTATTACCTACAAAAGAAGCTTCTACAAAAAGCCTTTGAAAAAGGTATAGCTTTTAAAATGAATAGTCTTTCATCATAAACTTTTACTCGTCTAACGGCCAAAGAGTCAAATGTTTCAAAAACACAAGCAAAGAGGTTTGAGCAAATTTTAGATGAGTCCACATCTGCTCCTCAAACCTCTATTGCTGAGCCCACTGCTCATGGTGATCACAGCACCATAACCACTGCTGTGAAACCCCCACCGTCAAAACCCAAAAGACTAAATCCAAATCCAAAAAGCCCACCAAACCCACAAATAAGGGTCCTCTAGAAGATGAGATCCCAGAGGTTAACTCTGTGACAGCACAAATGTCACTAGAAACCATTGTTGCTACTTCCTCACAACAAGTGGAAAGATCTCAACCTGAAAACCAAACTCCTCATGATTCCTCACAAAAGAAACATGTTGTAAGCACAGGGACACCACAATATGAAACATTACCTTCACTTGAAAGTATGTTTAAAAGCCCTTCTCCCGAGGCAATGTCTCTTTCAACATCACTCCCTTCATCTCCCATTCAACCAACCTTTATACCACTGTTTGAGGCTATTGACACTCAGACAACAAGCAGCCCCTCTTACCAACACATTACTGAGAGTATAACTTCAACAATGGCTGTGTCTGAATCTGTTCAAATAGCTATCCCACAAACAGTTGAGGAGGCTACACCACTTGAATTTCATGAAATTCTTGTTGGTAGTTCAAGTGGAGTAGCTACAACAAGTGTTGAATCAATTGATTTACATTTGGACAGTAGTTTCCTCTCTAAGACTCCCTTGTAGGCAACCACTGTTGTGTCTACCAAGGTAACCACTGATGCAGAGGGAAGTCTCCAGAACCAAGAAAAAGGGGCATCAGCTAATGATGATTTGTAGTCTACTCCTATCACAAAGGCAGATACAACCACCTCTGGTGGGAATTTAGGTGATCCTATTAAGTTAGGTGATGAATTAAAATACAAGGATTTAACGGAGAGGATGTCATCAATTGAAACACTTGTTGTTGAAATGAAAGATCTGATGAACCAGTTGGTGGATGCTTCCAAAAGTCAGCCTAGTCATCAATAATTATCCCAAGAGCTCTAGAACTCCGTGCAACCAATTTTATCAGCTCAAAGGGAATTAGATGAAATTCAACACAACTCACACATGGAACTGATCAGAGTTATGGTTGATGCAAGATACAAAGACACTCAAGCAGATATCAAGGGCATCAAAGAATCCCTTGCAAAGTTAACTGGCACCTCCCATGCACCTATCTTTGAGAAAGATGATCAAGATGAGGGGAAAAAGATTCCTTGAGGAAAATTGATGTTGATCCCAAAGCTAAACCTAAAGGTCAGCAACAACAAAAGCCAGAATCTGCCAAAGACACTTTTGCAAAATCTACTGAAAATCTGATGCTGGAAGGAAAAAGGGAGTTGATGAGACCCTTAATAAACATACAGATGAAGAGATTTTAGAAAAGCAAAAGAGAAAAGACACTGCAGAAAGCAAAGCAAATGTTTGGAAGAGGGAACAAGAGAAAAGAATGAAATGGGAAAACAAAACAGTGGTACATCTGATAGAAGAAAATCTTTTAGAAACAACAGACCACCACTTGCCACCTTTCCCAAAAGAACCACTGCTTTTAAAAAGCCAACCACTGCTGCATCCAAACCTAAACCTTCACCTCAAAAGAAACAGAAAACAACTTCATCACCACCACCGTCCTCAACAAAACCAACAGATGTTGATGCATCAAAAGCATCAAAAGATGTTAAGGCAACAGCTGTTGAGACATCAGTGGTTTCAACAGTTGTTAGTCAATCCACTGCTCCTATTCACTTTGATCCTCCACCATCTACACAACCACGACCAACACCTCAAAGATTCCCCTCATAATCAACCTTTTCACCTAAACCACCATCTCCATCTAAAACTCCTCCTCCTCCAAAGTTTGCTTATGCTAGAAGAAGGAAGTTTATGGTACTTGATGAAGACAAAGAAATACCATCACCAATTCCTTTATCATCTGCTCCTGCACAAACTATTCCACCCTCATCACCACAAACAAATCCACTCAATGATCTGCCCTTTGATTAATGCCACGAAACATCCCCTTGGCAACTCAATATCCTCTGGAACTGCTTGCAGTCCAAGATGAAATGATACAATTTTACAAAGAAGAGGATCCATCCAAAAGAACCTTCCCATCTCTATATGGCTTCAGAACTCCTTAGACATAGATGAATATCTAAAGTTAAAAGCCAAACAAGCAGAGCTTATAGAAAAGAAGAGAGTAAAAGGTTAGGAGATAGGAGATACCAAGGTCTGTATCAACATGAGCTTAGCAAAGTCAGGAAACTTGAAGACTTTGCTAAAGGCCTTAGTAAATCCATGTCAGAGTTGCCACCAGAAGCTGGTCTTCAAAAGGAACTAAGGGTTGATTATTTGGATCTCATCATGAAGGAAAAGCCCTACAAAGCCAACAAGTATCAATTCAAAGATTGGCCTCTTGATGCTCTCAAAGAAGAAATAAACAGAATTGAAATGATGAAGAATGACCCTCAAATGAAGAAATTTGCACCCAACTGGAATAAATACAAGAAGGTTGATGTAGATGATGCATTGAGGTACAAAAGAAAGAGAACAGAACTTGTTGCAGCTGGATATGGGCCTGCTAGATCCAATGCAAGATGGTCTAAGCAGAATGTGTCACACCCTGACTTTTGCGGAAGCGTATGATGTGTGATTTGTTTAATACCATTGCATTCAATCATAATAAACAACTATATGATCAAAACGATGTTCATCCATTCATTAAGTTTAAAGTATTACAAACACCATTTATTTAAGTTCCAAACAGCACAACCTTCGACTAAGTTACAGATCAACAAAAGTGGATGACATCTAAACTTGGAATTTACTTCTAGAAACTACACCAGCGCTCAAGATCCATCTTGTTACCTGAAATACATGTAATTTTGGAAAACATCAACAAAAGTTGAGCGATTTCATGCGTTTTGTATGAGTACTGACAAACTTGTAAACTTTTGAGAGACTCCTTTGAAAACAGGTATGAAAAGCATTTATGAACAGATCAAATTAATGTTTTACAAGGACATTAAAGCATGTGAAGACATAGGGAGCACTCAAAATGAGTAGGCTTATACCCTCGTCGATTTCCTCGACTGTGTCGAATTTTCCCCTTCGACTGAGTCAATTTACCTTAACTATGTCAATTTACCTTGACAGTGTCAATTTACCCTTGACCGTTGTCGATTTACCTCGACTGGGACACCGAAGCACTCAAGTGGTCACACAAGGACCATGAGTGGGGCTCGGCCGTACCCGTTAGATCTAACCTTCGTCCCTAATTAAGAATTAATGGCATTTCAATTTCAATCTATGCTCACATGATCTACAATTCATTTCATAGCCAATTCATACCCTTTAAACGTATGCAACATGCATTCCACCCCCGAGAGTTATAAAACCAAAAACAGTTAAGAGAAAAGGGGGACATGAACTCACAGTTTTGTGTTCTTCAATCCGACGTAACTCAGGCTACTACTAGTGTGCACGACTACCTACAACGTACTACGGTTTATTAGACGAGTGGGTTGTGCCTTGACGTAGTATTAATTAGTGTCTTTGAGTTACGTTTCATTGTGCCTTCAATATTATTCCAAGTTACATAATTATTTGTTAAAATAATAAATATTTTAACTTAAATTATATTTATTAGATTTTGGAATAATTGTTAAAGCAATATATTTTAGCTTGATACTTTTCAAGTGTTTATGTATCTATTTCCTTCCCAAGGATGGGTGTATTTGTACTCGTATCCTTATACTTGTATATTTTTTCCATGTGTTGGGGTTGTATTCCGGAGTGAAATTATTCGTACGAGGATACGTATTTTCTTGTAATTGTTAAGTATTCTTATACTTAATTCTGTATTAATTTTTCCGGAATAATATTTCTAATAAAAATCACATCAATATATATATTTCCAAAAAATATATATTTTAAGAAATATCACTTAGAAAAATTATTCATAATTTTTCCCTTGGCAAAAATATTTATAAGTCTCAAAAATAATATATTTCCAAGTCTATCTTAGAGAATATATATAAATCCATTTTTCTTCCAAAAACAATATATTTCATGTTTATTTGAGAAAATATATTTTTCTTTCAAAAATAATATATCTTCTAATAATTCCAAGAAAATAAATATATTTTTATTTGCCCAAAAATAATATATTTTCTCTTTGTCACAAAATATGATATATATTTTAATAATTGTAAAAATCATATTTTTGTTCTCTTGGTGTCCAAAATATTATTTACCAAAAATATACTTGTGAATAAATTTTCCGGAATATTTTTGTGAGTTATATTCCTTTGTTCGATTTCACCAATATTTTGTGTGTTCTTTGTATATTCACATTCTTGGAATTTTGGTAATATTTTGGATTGTAATTTTTGGTATTTTGATGAGTTATATTATTTCAAGTCCTAAAATGATATAACTAATACACATAATATACAAATAATCGCACACATGGTGACATCTAAATATATTTTCCTAAATACATATTTAGCCACTTTTATTTATGAAAACCAACCTCCAATATTTAAATATTTTGTGACAAAAATTATGGCAAACTTTATATAAAAACCATGGTTAAAAATATACTTGTAAATATTTGTTTAAAAAATATTTTTCTAAGTGTTTGATTTCTAGAAAAATTTTGCCATAGTTTCCTCTTAAAAATGGAGGTTTCCATGCTTTCAAAGCATATCATTTTCTTTTAAAGTCATCATCAATCATCAACAAATCATTCAACACTTACCATGTGCCAAAAATATGGAATTTACACTATGTCATGAACTTGAAACTTTGTAAAAATTCGTAGTAACTTACTAGTGTGTTTAGTAAGCCTAGTTACCCTTTAAAGTGTGGTTGATTCTTTAAAAACATCATTTTTGAAGAATCTAGATCTTTACAACTTATAATCACATTTTCTAAAAATGCTTCTTCTTGGATTTTTCTTGTTACATAAGTGTTTCTACACTTGTTTATCCTCTAAAAACATGGTTGGTTTCTTTAAGAACCAAGATTAAGTAAACTTTGTATTTCTAACTTGGTTTCTTGAAAAATCATTCTTGAAATCTTAGATTTACAAGACTTACAACTCACTTTAATCATTATTTTACAAGAAAACAATATATTCTTTCAAGTTCATGATTTATGTAAGGATGATCTATGGATCTTTAACACTTTCATCCTCTCATCTTGCTAGATTATGTTTTTAATCATGATCTAGCAAGATCATATGATGATCTACATCATTTATATAAGTAAATAACAATTAACAAGTATAACAACACATAAACATCAAGATTTCTTTAAGATTTAAGCTTATGTTCATGTTTCATTCTCTTGATTCTTAGTGTTCTTCAAGATTAACATCATGTATCTTCTTTTAACCACTTAAATAAGATGTAAAATGAAGAGATTAGTGTTCTTACTACTAGCTTAAGGCTAGGGATGATCAAGAGAAGAAATGAGGTGGATAAAAGCAAATGGTGAAGGTCCTTCAAGTTCCAAAGCTTCCACACTTCTAACTTTGCTTCTTACACCATATTATCACCTTAGAATATATGGAAAGTGATTGAAAATTGAAGGAAGATGGGAGGGGGTTTGGGCCGTAGCTTTTGGGAGGAAGAAGGAGGGAGTTTTGTTGAAGAAGATGAATGGTAATCATGTTATAGTCTTTAGGTTTATATGCTAAAAGTTTCCAACATCAAATTGTATAAGGCATCTCATGTGTGGCATATTCCAAACAAGATCTTATAAAATATGCAAGAAAATCCCCAAGTGGGACCCACATCTAACCGTCCACTAATGGGGGGGGGGGGTAAAGTGTAACATTTTAAATGTAAGTTACATGATTTAGTTAGGATTCAATGGTGCTAGTTAGGTATTTTATGTATTTAAGGTTTATGAGATGTAATATGATGTTCGGTGACCATAACTAGCTTCATAACATAAAAACAGTGCTTCTAGTAAGAATTTGATGTTTCAGGTAGTGTCCGGTTGTTCGTTTCGTTACTGTTCGTTAAAGTGCTAAATTGTGCAGTTTAGTGTGCTTTACGTTGTGTTTTAGGACAGTTTCGATTCCCGGCACTTAGGAAAGTATTCCGGACCATTAAATCACATTTCTGCATTATATTTAGTTGTTAAAAGCTGAATTTTTGCTGAATTTATTTATTTTCTGCAGAATTCTGCAGTTTTAGTGTGTTTCTGGCACTTTCCGGTACCTAGGTCATCACTAGGAAGGCAGTTTTGTAATCCCTACTTTCCTACACACTATACTAGTGTAACACTTGGTTCTGGGGCTTATTTTGTGTCTTAACATCATGTCTGTCTAAGTACTGAACTCCTGTCAGTACTTCTAGTTTGTCTAATAAACTGTGCCAACTCTGCTCTGTGCATTAATAGAACTATATTGTGTTGCATGTAGTAGTGATAAAAGTCTTGCAACATGAAATGCCATTGTATGTATATAATAGAAATCAGAATTCCATTCGTCTTGTAAACTAAATTATGCATAGTCATTAAAGCACATATTACTGTTCAATTATTGTATGGAATGTACGGAAAAGTGCCAGTTGTCACAGAATGTTGATGAGACTTATAGAAATTTAGAAGAGCTCAAAAAGACAGATCCAACTGTTCCTCAGAAGCAAGCCAGTATATGATGATGAAACCACTGCTGATAGGCCTCAACAAACCTATGCCCTTAAAAAGTTGTTCTCATTATCTGCTCCACCCATTTGTGCCTTAAATCAACTAAAAAGGCAGAAGCAGATTGATGAGGAAGATGAGAAGAGGTATGTTGAACACAGAAAAGAGGCCATCAGAAACCAATTACAATATGGATTGGATGAGGCTTCTCAATAACTTCAAGCTCAAGTTTCTGAAATGATCAAAAAGTTGGCAAGCAGACCTCAATCCCCAAACTCATCTCAAATAAAACTTCTCCCTAGAAAGTTATCAGACCCAAAAATACTAAAGTGGAAATCTGACAAAGATACCTACGTATTGACCCTGCTCAGGTCTGATGGTAAAGTTGAAAAGCTATCAAGGGAGGATGCATTTGGTCTGGATGTAAGTGACCTCCAAGACTTATTGAACCTTCAACTGCAAAGGGATGAAGAGGACACAAGTTCCTTGGATTTTGAGCTTCAATTCAAAGGACAAATCCGGGAACTTTTGATGTGAAAATAAAGATCAGAGAATAATGAAGAGTTTTGTCATCATCTGTTCTAGGGGTAGCTTGTTGGCTCATGTGATCCTTCCTTGAAGAACAAATGATAAAAAGGCAAAACTGGTTCTACAACAACTGATCCTGAATAACAGTGCTTGAACCTTATTTCCCTCCAATGGCAAAGGCATACAACATCTGATGATTTCTAAAGTCAGTTGATCACTAAAGTCTGTTACACACTAAGCTCTGTCGATATACAATGTCTGTTGAAGACCAATCATTTGCTGAGGTAAAAGAACTGCTGGAAGTCAAAGGCCTGATCAACCTTTATGGAAAGCACTACTCAGTCTTCATCAGTGGTTGAGCATCATCAGCGGATAGCATTCATCAGTGTTTAGTTAATTATTGTATAATGTAACAGTGTTTGTAATTAGCAGTGTTTAGAGGTTGTTAAGATTGTTAGCTGTCACTGTCTAGGTGATGTCAACAAAGATGCCACAGTGTTTAGGATTATACTATAAATAGACAGTGCATGTACTCTTCTATTAGCTCTTTGCACACACTTGCATCTTGTACGAACTAACATTATGAGCTCAGGCTGAGGGGGAGAAAGTGTTCATGCATACATTTGAATATTTTGTAATGAAATCATTCGACACAAAGTATAAATGATCAAAGCTTTTCTTCCCTTGTTTATGTTATAAAGTTTTTCATTCATTCCACTGCAAATTATTCCTCTGTTTATCTTCTTTCATCAATCATCTTATAAAAACAACGTAAACAAGTAAACTCAGATCCTAAACTCATATGAGTTTCACATATAAGTGTGTTTATACTAATACACATACATTTGATAATACGAGTTTCATAAAACATCTTGAAATTTAAAAATAATTCAACATGATATCGGTGTTTAATCATGTAACGACGAAACGTAATGCAGAATCTTAAATTTTTGATCGTGTTCGATTCTTTGTTGTGCTTGATCATCATCTGGTGCTTCAAAGTATACCTACATTTCATAAATCATGAAATACGTTAGTTATATGGCGTTTAAAACGTGTCTAAACGAGTTCGCAAGACAAAACAAGCAAATCAACAATTTTTGCCAGTCATATGGCCCCTCGCGGGCCGCGACCGGATTTTAGTTGATCCTTCGCGAGGCGCGAAGGCTGTGGCGGGGCGCGACGGCAATTAACTTTGCCCGTCACGGGGTGCGACAACCCCTTTTTCACAGAATGTTCGTTGCTGGGTCTGCATATTCCCAGCATTGCCATTTCTCACAAAAATGGTCATAACTCCCTCAATATTTATCCATTTTACCTCCTGTTTCTTCCTACATGATCGTAATTTGGTCCTCTATCGTATAGAATTGAAATCCGATATCCAGATTCAGAGCCTTTAATAATTACGCACCCATTACCTGGTTTATGCATATTTTTATTTTGACCCGATATAAGATTTAAGCACTTTAAGCTTAAATTATCTCCAACCCTTCATACTTCTTATTCCTGCTTAATAATCTATTTTCATTTATCATCACAACTTCAATTGTGATGAATTATTATAGGAAAATTCATTATATTCCCATTCTACCCTCATTATGGCACTTTTATGAAATTAACCCATCATGTAACGTTAAGCCAAAATGGTTTAAGACTTCCATTTTAGGCTACCAGAATGATTTGTACAAATTATAAAACACATACTTAAACTACCCTTAAGGGTTGTTTATCCGATTTGCCTTTCGAGGTCCTTTTGGTCAATCTTTAGTCTTTTAATTACTAAGGACATTTTGAAAGCTAGTTTTGACCAATAATGCTCTTTTAACCCATATTCCATTTTAATTTCATTATGTCCATAATAACATAGTATCTAAATTTCAGTTCTCTTGGTATACCTCACTTTAGGTATTCCAAAGCCCACCCATGACTTGATTAACTCTCGTCGAACATTATCTCCTCAATGAGAGTTTGACCCATTTCACATACCTGGATCGGGTCAAGCAATTACCCACTGTCACAACCCCCGACCCCATCCTGGGAGCGAGAGCCGCGAAACAGTCAGATGGTATCGGTGTTTATCAATTTGGCAGCAGAAATTTTCATCAGGACCGTAGTTAGGAAATATTTATCAGAGTTTAAAACACCATAGTTTTATAATAAACAAATGGGATAAAACCCATGTTTCATTTACAATACAATTTATAGGAATGAACCCCAATTATTGAAAATAAAGTCTACTTTTTATTTTGGTAACTTTTATAGCCACTTTTCTAAGCCTTCAGTGCTCTCCAGCTGGCTTCTATTTGGCTTTCACATTTTGTTACCTGAAACGCGTTTAAAACATTTTTGTCAGTGGAAAATACTGGTGAGTGAATCCCAGTTTAATCAAAATAGGTTTTATCATTTCACAGTATTGAGAGTGATTACAATGTTTATATCAACACAATTACTCATTCAGTACTGTCAATCTTGACTGGTGGGTCATATTACACATTGGCTAACTCTTTGTCCAATGGTAACGTGTTCCACATTTTGTATACAAAACCCCAACATACCTGCAGTAATTGAAGAATTACAAAGACTCAATCACTGTTAATTATAATTTAAAATAATTAAGGTTTTGTAAAAACAGTTTACAAAAAGAAGATTACTCACATTGCTACTTTAGGTATTTCCTTGGTGGCTTCCTGGTTATAATCTAGTTAAATAAACAATGCATACGCGTTAGCATAATAACCCATATTTACATTAGATATACTCTCCCCGAGACATAACTCCAACGACTACGTCGGGCAGAACCTCGACAGCCGTTACAGAGCACTAGATCAATCGGGCAGCGTACCTAATACGTAACCGGGGGTTATAATACTTACAATGAGGCAGAGCTTCGCTATTTAGGGGGGTATAATACCCAGTATAATAATTTCTATTCAGAAATTAAGAGAGATGTGTGAGATTTGAACAAAAACAACTGAAGCTCATCTATCCTATTTATAGTGCCTAACTGACACTTTTTCACAGCCCGCCAGAGACCTAGAGACGGCAATGGGTTGATGAGTCATCGACACGTGTCAGCCTAAGGTTACGCCGGGTGTTTGAGCTGTCGCGCCCCGCTGAGATCTTAGTGATCTCGTTCGCAGCCCGCGAGCGACTTGTGGATTTTGTTTTTATTTTGTTTTTATAAAATTAAAGGTATTCGGGACCGTTTTCCGTATACGAGTTATATTTTAGGAAGTGTAGGGGTGTCAGGGGTGTTTTAGGAGGGTGGTTATATTATTTAATAAAAAATATAATGCACTCGCGTTAAGTGTAGTAACCCAATTCAACTTTATCCCTACGTCACGAGACAGAACCCTAACGTACCTAGTCGGGCAAAGCCTTGACATGCGTTGGTGGGTCCTAAATCAATCGGACAAGGTATCAGTGATCAGGGGTTCAAACAATTAAAACGGGGCAGGACTTTGTAGGATTTAGGGGTGAATAACTAATGAAAATGGATTTTATAGAAGTGTAGTGCGAGAGAGAAGGGACTAAGCACACAAAATGTTGAGATGCAATCTCTATATATACTTCTTCACAACTTGGAGTGTACGCTTTATCAATCCACGTATCCATACATCATTAAATTCAAACACACACGTTGCCATCTTTCATTCAATGTAATTTGATTTTATTATTATGTTTATGTTTTATAATTAATATATATATATATTATAATTAATTTAACCGCTTCACTCATTTGGCGCTTACAACTTCTAAAATATGACGTTTTATAAAATGATGAATATGCCATTAGAACGATAATATTTTTATCTACATCTTGGCCTAAGTTTCATTAAAAATGGAGTAAGGTTAATTATAGCGTATTTTTATTATTATAATTATTAAACGGTTCCTACGTTTGCCAAAATACTTTATATTTCTATCGGTCAACTTACCCATGATCTATTCGGGTAATAACTTTATTTTAAATTTAAAAATTTTGGGGAAGTTACATCCTCCCCACCTTGTTTTAAATCTCGTCCTCGAGATTCACTGAAATACAGATGAATACTTTTAATTTGTCACTGATCTTAGTTACTAAGTATATTATGGCCCTTGCTTTGAATTCTACTTTACTTTGATCAGAACTATTCTCTATGTTTTGAGATTCTTATCTTCTCAAGAGTTCTTAATGAAGGTAAAATTACTATTAGCGTAAGTTTTTAGATGTTTTGTGTCTTCACACAACTTTTAGTAACAGGTTTTCTAATGTTTTAATAATCGCAAGGGGAATTCTTATACTTTCGATGGCGTTCCAACTTATAGGGTTCCCGTTGTTTATCTTGTCGCACGAGTTACGAGACGGATGATCAAACGAAATAGTGTTTGATATCGGAATGATAGACGTATACGAGAGATTCATGATAAATAAATCTAAAATTATCATTGACACACCTGTTCGTGATTTATCCCTAATTGTCAATCGTTATGGTTTTTTGGATTTCCTTATAGATATACATATCTATATAATCATATATTTCATATACTTGTAATATACACACCATTCATAAGGTCAATGTATTTAACAGATTCATATTTCCAAAACCATGTCAGACATCAGGTCATGATATTATTTAGGGAATTCCATTAACATAACATATACCCCATCTTACTCGGTCTCGCCGGAGAGGTACCCCCATCTTACCTGGACAAGCTGGAGAGTCTACTACGCCATACCCAGTCTTGCCGGAGAGGTAATTATCATTGTATTTCCCATAAATAGACTTTTCTCAAATCATGATTTTAGAAGTACATCATTTATTATGGCTTGCATCAAGAAATAAGGAAATTAGTATTCTCATGATGGATCATATTCTAGAACCGAGTAGTACTAATAAACAAGAAATAACAGTGGCAAGGTGTTATCGCTTATTTATCATACTTGCACTGTTCTAGTTATTATCCTCACAACATACTAACGCCCATCAAACTTTATTTACACAAATAATTATCTTATTTCGATGCTTATACTAAGGCATTTTTCTTAGGTTCAAGTCTAAATACTATCCTGGTTGTTACCATTAAAGATCAATTTTCTAACTCTTTTGTTTAGCATAGATATTATTATGGTTGTGGCTTTCTTTTGTTTGAAAAATGGAGTTTCAAAAAATATCATTGTCTCCATTAACATTCTGGCTAGGTTCAATGTGATGAGTATGCTTACAACTAACTCTATTCATGCTTATATATTATGAGATTCCGTTGCAAGGAATATTTTATTGAGACTGATGGTATGTTAAAATATAATAAGTTTCATGATTTATTTTTATATGACTTCATGTTTTCATATGAATCACCTGTGATATTTTTTCTTATGTTTATCTTTAGAAGATATTTGATTATTATATTGTGTATACTACCAAGAAATTATATTTAGAAACATAAAATTTCAAATCTTTTGTTAATATCAAAACTTACATAATACACACACACACACACACACATATAGATATATATAATATTGAATTATTTAGTAATATCTTTAATTTATATATATCCGATGGTACCAATTATCAAGCTTATTCGCCTATCTTTTTTTATCCTTTTATAAAAGTAATATATTGAAATAAACTTCTGTTAAATTTATTGAACATAATATTTTGGAATTAAAGGATGGATCAATAAAAGATTTAAAGAAAATAAATTAATCAAATATAAATTTTCTGGACTCATGGGAACAATTTCATTTTTAACTAGTGGGTTGAACCATATGGGTTTAAAATATTAAAACTTAGCTTTCAATTTATTGTATATTATTTTATTTATTGAAAGAAGTATTATAGTAAGTAATACAATGTTTGATGTTTCAAAAGTTGATTCTAAATACATTGAGTAATTAAGTAAATACATGTATATGCGTATATATCTCAAACAATAATAATATTAATTTATTTAAAGATATTATAATATTAATACTATAATTTGATTTTTAAACAAACTATATAAAGGATAAGTGTATTAAATACACATTTGAGTCAAGTATCTTTATGTGGGACATCCATTTTAATTCTAGCTTTGAAAATAAAACAATAACTAGAATGTTTAGAAAAATTTAATGTGTCAGGAAAAATAGATAAATAAATACTAAATTATTAATTTAAGTCGGGTAAGAAAAGATATTTTCATTTTGTAATGTCTTTTACTTCTAAAAATTAATTATCTAATCTCTTTTATATGTACTGATAATCAGACCCATCTTTTAAAAATTTATTTCTTTTATTAAATATAATATTTTAAATGATAGAGAATAAAAACATGACTATTTATACTAATATAATAATATTTTGAATATATACTTTCTTTAAATTATGTTATAGGGTTAAATGTAAAAAAAAAATTTACATGTACCCTGTGTAAAATAAATTTTTAATTTACATTATATACATGTATAAACTTATTGTTTAGATGTTATTATAATGTACATATATACTTTCAATTATTAGTATGTATAGCTTGTATATGAATAAAATTTTATATTTCATGATTACTTAAACCATGCCATTTACTAAACTAGTCAGATTAATATTTTAAAAGATTATAATTTAAATTATCACTACGAGAGTTTATTGCATTCAATATATTTTAAAATTTAAAATTCTAAGGTAAAGTGTTTTAGGTTAAAGAACTTAAAACAGACATTTGCCGATTTTAAGAACAGCTTCCGTCTTTTTCAACCATAGTAGAGTAACCAAGGCTTCTTCACTTATTATAGTATTTTTTGTTACGACATCATTTTATAAGACCGAATAAGGTAATAAAACAATATAACACGTATTTAGATTAGCTATAAGATATTATTAAGATTTACTATTATAAGTTATGTTATAATCATCAATATTGTACTAGGGTTTATATTTCAACTGGAGTCAATAAATATAATAATAATAAATGTACCAAATATCTTGTTGTAATATATGAACTTAGTCAATAGGTTAAAACATTTACTTCATAATGACCCTTTATTTACATTAATCAGTTTATATAACATATATATCTAAACAATACTGATGACACAGAATCATTTTATTAAATAAATTAGTTTTAAATAATGTAAATAAAATATTAAACTTATAGTTAAAACTGAAGTTTTTATTGAACAAATAGTCTATTATATATAAACATAAAAGCTATTCTATGATATTTTGTAACAAAAGTAGTAACTTAACTTTGCTGTTAACTAGAGTATTCTAGTTTGAAAAAAAAAATCCTTTTTTTTTCAAGAGACTCTGAAATCACTATATATGTATGTATATTACTGTAAATAGCTAACTCTTTGTTTACATATTAAGGTAAGATTATGATATATATTTTAGTATAACTAATATTTAGGAAATATTAGTTTTTATATATTAGTTATTATTTCATTAATATATTGATATTAGTATAACTTTGATATGAAACCAACGTGTCCCATTTAATATTAATATAACTTTGACATTAGTTTTTTTTATTAAATATTAATATATTAGTGTTATTTAATATATTAATAGATATGTGATCAATACATATCATAGTGGTTAATATGTAAAATTTGGAATATACATCGGGAATTACATATCAAAGTTTTAATTGGTGGACATCAACTTGAATTTAGGTGAGTAAATTTACTAATATATAACTTCACATTGAATGTGTATGCATAAGGTTCCTTATGATATATAATATATATAATACATTTCGTTTACTGTAACCTAACTTGGAGTCCATGCCAAGTTTTATAGGTACATTTAATCATATTGGTCACTCATACAATGAATTCAAAACATAAAAATCATAATATTAATACTAATATTTATCTACACAGAATAACACATAAATTGTCACATTAATTTCCTAACATAAGGTTTAAGTTTTAGGTATTAAAAGAACACCTAGATGGCTTAAACCAGTGGCTCTAATACCACTTCTGTCACAACCTCCGACCCCATCCTGGGAGCGGGAGCCACGAACCAGTCAGATGGTATCGGTGTTTATAAATTTGGCAGCGGAAATTTTCATCAGGACCGTAGTTAGGAAATATTTATCAGAGTTTAAAACACCATAGTTTTATAATAAACAAATGGGATAAAACCCATGTTTTATTTATAATACAATTTATAGGAATGAACCCCAATTATTGAAAATAAAGTCTCCTTTTTATTTTGGTAACTTTTATAGCCACTTTTCTAAGCTTTCAGTGCTCTCCAGCTGGCTTCTATTTGGCTTTCACATTTTGTTACCTGAAACGCGTTTAAAACATTTTTGTCAGTGGGAAATACTGGTGAGTGAATCCCAGTTTAATCAAAACATGTTTTATCATTTCACAGTATTGAGAGTGATTACAATGTTTATATCTACACAATTACTCATTCAGTACTGTCAATCCTGAATGGTGGGTCATATTACATATTGGCTAACTCTTTGTCCAATGGTAACGTGTTCCACATTTTGTATACAAAACCCCAACATACCTGCAGTAATTGAAGAATTACAAAGACTCAATCACTGCTAATTATGATTTAAAATAATTAAGGTTTTGTAAAAACAGTTTACAAAAAGGAGATTACTCACATTGCTACTTTAGGTATTTTCATGGTGGCTTCCTGGTTATAATCTAGTTAAATAAACAATGCACATGCGTTAGTATAATAACCTATATTTACGTTAGATATACTCTCCCCGAGACAGAACTCCAACGACTACGTCAGGCAGAGCCTCGACAGCCGTTACGGAGCACTAGATCAATCGGGCAGCGTACCTAATACGTAACCGGGGGTTATAATACTTACAACGAGGCAGACCTTCGCTATTTAGGGAGGGTATAATACCCAGTATAATAATTTCTATTTAGAAATTGAGAGAGATGTGTGAGATTTGAACGAAAACAACTGAAGCTCATCGATCATATTTATAGCGCCTAACTGACACTTTTTCGCGGCCCGCGACGGAAACAGGGGAAGGCTTTGCGGCCCGCCAGAGACCTAGAGGCGGCAATGGGTTGATGAGTCATCGACACATGTCAGCCTAAGGTTACGCCGGGTGTTTGAGCTTTCGCGCCCCGCGGAGATCTTAGTGATCTTGTCTGCGGCCCGCGAGCGACTTGTGGATTTTGTTTTTTTTTTTTATAAAATTAAAGGTATTCGGGACCGTTTTTCGTATACGGGGTATATATTTTAGGACGTGTAGGGGTGTCAGGGGTGTTTTAGGAGGGTGGTTATATTATTTAATAAAAAATATAATGCACTCGCGTTAAGTGTAGTAACCCAATTCAACTTTATCCCTACGTCACGAGACAAAACCCTAACATATCTAGTCGAGCAAAGCCTTGACATGCGTTGGTGGGTCCTAAATCAATCGGACAGGGTATAACTGATCAGGGGTTAAAACACTTAAAACGGGGCAGAGCTTTGTAGGATTTAGGGGTGAATAACTAAAGAAAATGGATTATATAGAAGTGCAGTGCGAGAAAGAAGGGACTGAGCATACAAAATGTTGAGATGCAATCTATATATATACTTCTTCACAACTTGGAGTGTACGCTTTATCAATCCACGTATCCATACATCATTAAATTCAAACACACATGTTGCCATCTTTCATTCAATGTAATTTGATTTTATTATTATGTTTATGTTTTATAATTAATATATATATATATTATAATTAATTTAACCGCTTCACTCATTTGACGCTTATAACTTCTAAAATATGACGTTTTATAAAATGATGAATATGCCATTAGAATGAGAATATTATTATCTACGTCTTGGCCTAAGTTTCATTAAAAATGGAGTAAGGTTAATTATAACGTATTTTTATTATTATAATTATTAAACGGTTCCTACGTTTGCCAAAATACTTTATATTTCTATCGGTCAACTTACCCATGATCTATTCGGGTAATAACTTTATTTTAAATTTAAAAATTTTGGGGAAGTTACACCCGTTTTAATACCTCATCATATTAGTTGCTAATTCATAGCAACGCAAATTCTCATACTCTATTTGTTCCTGTGAGCATAAGACTCGACAAGCAAACATTAGTCGTCATTATCAAATGGTGATAACATCGCCATTTGACTCATTTGGTCTAAATGACCATTTTACCCATTCATCATTATTGTTTACACCATAAGGTGAATCTTTTCACTACTGATTATTTATTTGTCAACGCGTGACTAATGTACCTTTTTACCCTTTTTATCATCAAACATGGTTTCCTACCATTTTTATTTATTCTGACCTGTACTAATTCGTAGAGAAACACCATATTTCAAAGACTTATTTCGAATACTAAGCCACCTTGGTTTTTAACCAAATACACGAATTGATATTCTATCTAAAAGATGTAAGCTCTACTTACCTTGCATTCAAATACGCTTTTCCTTTGTACATGATCCGTTTCACCCGCTTCTTCTCCAAGCTTCCACCTAGCTTGTAAAGCGTCAAACTATCATTTATAATTCACAAGATGGTTAGATTAGTCATCAATTATCACGGCTATTCCATCTTACGGACTTTATATCAAAATCATCATTCAATCATATTATAGGTCAGTTTGACTTTCAAAAGTCAATTGCCTTTAATCATATGAAATGCGCAATTAAGTTCAACCACTCATTTAGGCATTTTATCAATTATCTGGTAGGCGTTATTTTTAGGCCACCGTAACTAATTTCTAATCTAAGTTCATGCTATTATTAACATCAAGTTAACTTAGCTCTCGATTATCAAAGCTAATTTATTCATTCATTATGCAAGAACTAAGGGTTTTCATCTATAAGTGAAACCCGTTTCATCTTATTACTAGGCATTCATCCGAATACCTAATATAATCAAGTTCTACATACAAACTAGTAGATAACATGATTTCAAGCATCTATTTACATGAATATAACATCAATTTCGTCATAACACTCTAAACCCATTTCATGGCAACTATGAACACATACTCAAACTCATAATTGTTCAAGTATCTTCCTATTACTACCATCCATGATGGTTTTAAACATAAGTTTATTATAAACTTATTCATATTATCAAAACCCATTTGATAATTTACTTGTTAATCACTTATAAGAAACCTTACATCAAATATTTCACAATTTCCTTATGTCTAACGAAATCAAGTATACACTGACACTTAATTTCATCTTTGGATCATAATCCAACAACCTAATTGCAAGTAACCTACTTGTCTCAAACTTCAACTTTCACCAATCTAGGTTTTAAGACATACCTTATGATCCCCTTGTGTAGGTGATCATCAATTCATGTTCATTAATGGGTTTGAGCTCCAATTCACCCTTCAATTTGATGATTCTTGGGTGAACTAGGGTTTCCCCTTGTCTTCCTTGCTACTGATCGAACACACACACACACACAATGTGTGTGTGTTGTGTTTAATTTCAATTTTTAAAAACTCTAGTTTTCCTTTTTACCAATTTGGTCCCTCTAGTTCTAAGATTTATATAAAGGGCCAATTATTCATGTTTCTTTACCATCTAACAACATATTATTAACTAGGTTAAACGTTCCTAGTTATTTCGTTTACAGGTTCACTTTTACCACTAACGGTATTTCACCCGCTCTTTAGTATTAACGGGGTTAAATTATCAAACCCGTTTTTGGGGTGTTACGGGTTTATTCAAAATCCTTTACTATTTGTGTTACTTTTTTACCCAACTTTTTTTAGATGAGAGTTTGTGAGGAGGGTATTGCGGCTTGCATTGTCTTTGGCTAATTGGGATTTTGTAAGCCTTGCTTTATTGTTAGCACAAGAGGTGAAAGTATTAAAGTTACTGTAGTACATAAAAATGGGTTCACTATAGGTTTTTTTGTTATTCATTGTTGCCTCACTTCTATTGTTTGCCTTAAAAAAGGATATGCCTTTTTGCTAATGTGTTTTTCTGTTTAGGTGTTCTTGCTTTCTGATGCATATTGTTTAGTACCTTCGTATCGATTCTACTTTCCTCTACAACGACATATATTTATTTTCTTTAGATATGGTCTTTAGTGTTTACCATTTATTCGTTTACTTTGAGAATGTATGATTGAATTTAGTTTTAATCCTGAATAACATAGGTCAAAGTTTTATCCAGAATTTATTTAACTTTAGGCATTTTGATTGCGTTTTTGTTTTTTTTTAAATCGTTATGGACTTTCGATAGCGATTACACTAACGGATAGCATGAATGTGAATCCAAAAAAGATGTGAAGAAATTCAAGGTGGAATACCATATTGAGGTATAACAGAGGCCATATTTTTCATGTAATGTTCTTAGATCCTTTTGAAGACCCATGTTATCTTGGTTTGGCCACCCTTAGGAATCCATGAATTATAGCACTGTTAGGCTTTTTGAAAAAAATAATTAAAGAGACAATGGATTTAGGGTTAAAGGGTGTTTGGGATTGGTTATAGTATTGTTTCATAGGTAGCTCCATAGCAATAGAATTATAATTCTTAATATAGTACTAAAGCAATTTTTTGAAAAATAATATTAATTGTCACACCCCCAAAATACCACACGCGTGAACCCCCGCGAGGCGTGTGACGTACCAGGATCTAGCCACCAATCACACTGAACCCATAACAATATTTCAAATAAAACTTTCATTTATTAACATAAGCGTTACAAAACATTATTTACAGTTCAGCGGAAGCATACTACAATAGTTAAGAATTTCATAACACAAATGTGTCTCGTGATTCCATGCAACTCGACCCATGACCACTCGAGCATCCCAGACAGCAAGTTCCAACGACATGTACCTAAAGGCCTGCAAGCATGTAGAAAAGTGTATCAGACAACGCTGGTGAGTTCACAATTTTGTTTACCGAGATCCATGTTACATGTCTTACTATTAAAATTTTAGGTCAGTTAAAAAGCAATTCCAAAAACAATGTTGATAATAACTCGATACCGTACCAGATGGCTCCAGATTATTTTGCCCTTTCCCCAATGCCCCTATCAAAGCATTGGGCATGACTTAAGGTAATTAGTTCACGCCCGTCCTCCCTGGTACGGTGTGAGGGTGCCAAACCTAATAGCGCTATCAACTAAATACCCCGTTGCCTCCCCGACAACGAATTCGGTAGATGATGGGACTTAAGGTGATAGGAGTGAGTGTATTATCCAACATTCCGGTTTAACATTCCAGTCAAACCCATTACCCAATATTCCTCCCCGGAATATTTACCAGATGTCCCTCCCCGGGACGCATGCTTGAAAAAGAGCAGTGAACTCACCTTAGACTTGTTGGGTATATTAATTTACCCGTTCCACTTAGTCAACCAACCCTTCCATGGTTACCAATGAAATCAGTTTCGTAATAAATTTAGCCACACATTTACACAGTTTACATTCATCACAAAGATTACTACGCAACATGTAGCACATATCTGATTCTCATACAAGTCCATATCCCATTTGAATGTCACATAACAACACACAACAGGTGAGTGTTCTATTTACAAAAATAAATCAGGTTTCTCATTCATAACCAACATTGTTATCATGTATCAGATAATATGTACAAACACAAATATTCATCATCTTAATCATCACAGTGGAATGCCTTCACGACGAAGAACATTCATGGCGGCGAACCTTCACATTGATGAACCTTCATATCGACGAAGATCCTCTCGGCGAAGGTTCCCATTCTTCATCGAAAGCATGTCGACGAAGGTTCCTATTGTTCGCCAAAAGCATGTCGACGAAGTATCGAATCCTTCGTCGACCTGGATTCTTCGTCGGAATTCATGTATTGCTGAACAAACAGTTTTCAAGGTTATTCCTGTGATTACCCATTACCCTCGTATCAACAGTTACAGATCAATGACTTGGTTCAGTACATTCTTATACACGTATAAACAATCTGCAGTTACAGCCGTTCATTAATAACGAATCATTAGTTAAATTCTATGTTTTACAATAATCCCTAATCATCATTTCATAATCGCATACCCTATTCCAATCAAACCACCATGATTCACAATGAACATGCAACACTTTACAAACCCTAGTTTAACACATCACATCGGAACTGCTTACTTACATAGATCTAATGATTCACTATTATCAGGAATTATCATAACAATCCAACCATCAAGTATTACATGGCAATCTAACATCAATAAAACACTAACCGGATGATTCGGTCGAGATACAAAGGCTTCGGATGATTGGAAACAACCGTCGGTTATGCGAAGGAGAAGAATAGTGTTTTAGGGTTTTAATGAAAACTTGGGTTTTATATACGTGAACAGGGCCGGGCCACAACTGGGCCGAACTCCCTCTAGACGAACATCCCTTTTGACAAAGGACTATACTTCTTCATGAACATGGGTGACGAAGTTCATTCTTCGCCGAGATAGAGGGTGACGAAGACTCATTCTTCGTCGAGCAGGGTGGTGGCGAAGAATCATTCTTCGCCATCATGGGTTTCCATTATTCATTAACCAATAAACATTACACAATTAATCAACCAAGCATCAAAATACTATAATCATACTAATAAACTACACATGATATCATAAAAACAAATTGTAAACACAGGATTGCGAAACAAGTGATGCGTAGAGGGAAGACCTTAAAATCTCGGGTTGTCACATCATCCCCAACTTGAAAGAAATTTCGTCCCAAAATTTGATAAGCAGTCCAAAGCAGCAAGGTGTTAGACCAGGATGGTTGTGGATTTTCCACGGTTGCCACATCATCCCCAACTTGAAAGGGAATTTCGTCCTGAAATTCACCAGTTGTAACAGGATTAGATTGGTCAGTTGGAAATAGTTGAGGATACTTGAGCTTCATCTGATTTTCTCGTTCCCACGTGAACTCCGGTCCACGTCTTGAGTTCCAACGCACTCTCACAATTGGGATTCGACTGTGTTTACGAACCTTAACTTCCCGATCCATGATTTCGATTAGTTCTTCGACAAACTACAATTTGTCGTCGATTTTCAGCTCCTGAAACGGTACCACAAGTGTTTCATCGGACAAACACTTCTTTAGTTGTGACACGTGGAAGACATCATGAACGTTACCTAACTCAGCCGGTAACTCGAGCTTGTAGGCCTTGTTATCGACTCTTTCCAGGGTTTTGAATGGCCCAACGTAACGTAAATTAAGCTTGCCACAATTCTCAAAGCGCACCGCACCCTCCCAGGGTGAGACTTTCAACATAATACAATCGCCTACAGCAAACTCCCAGTGTTTCCTAAGCTTATCCGCTTTCCTGGCGGTCACGCTTTGCCGCCACCTGATTCCCGATCCAAACAATCTTCTCAGAGATTTCAGTACAAGTCCTGGACCTGCGATTAGGCTGTCACCCGCCTTAGTCCAACAAGGAGATCGGCATTATCGTCCATGCAATGCCTCAAACAGAGCTGTCTGAATACTAGAATGGTAACTGCTGCAGTAGAACTCAACCAGAGGTAAGTGTCCTTCCAACTTTTACTAAAGTCGCTCACTCACATGCTTGCAGCATGTCTTCGAGTGTTAGGATGGTTCGTTAACTCTGACCGTTTGTCCTACGGTGAAAAGCAATGCTCATGCCTAGACGTGAGCCAAGGGTGTTACGTACCGCCTGTCATAAATCAGGTATAGATCAAAATCAGAGGTAACAGGAGTTGGAGAAGCCGCCCTTCACAGGTAATTATTCACAGGATACGAAGACTTGTCAATTTTCCTTGATTGCAATAAAGTGTACTGGTTACATGAGACAATCAACGATCACCCAGGTGATATTGTTTTCGTTTTGAGCCTTAAGTAAACTAGTGACAAAATCCATGTCAGTGTGTTCTCGTTTCCATATGGGTGTTTCTGGTTGCTAACATAAACCTGAAGGTTTCTGTTGTTCCACCTTGACTTTTGCACAAGTCAAATGTCGTTCACATACATTGCTACGTGAGCCTTCAAGCCCAGTCGCTAGTACAAAATCCTTAGATCCGAATATATTCCATCAAAATCCAGACGAGTGGAATATTGAGACTTGTGTGCTTCGCTCATCACAAGTTCCCAAAGTTGTCATGTTGTGGGGCCCATATTCGTTCCACGAAGTAGCGAATATCATCTGACTCGCCAAAAGTTGCTCCTCCATGTCCTGCATGGACTCAACTCAAAAATTCTCTTCCTTCAGTGCTTCGGCTCAAGCAGAACGGATCTGATCAGGTAGGTTAGAGTCGATGGTGTGCTTCGAGGCTCGTACACGTTTAGGTTTCACAGTTGAAAATCATTCAAAAGTTCCATCCAGCGATGCCTTCACAAGTTTAGCTCTTTTTCGAAACAAGGGTACACGGGACGCCCTTGTGATCGGTCTAAGTAGTGCATTTGGTACTGTCCAAGTAATGCCTCCAACTTAAATCCAAAGACTATGGTTTCCACTGCAGGTGGTGACTCATGCAATTCTTCTTGTAAATCCACTACGTAAGCCATCACCTTCTCGTCTTGCATCGGCGTGTAACTGGAACTCTGATTCAAACCATCATGGTATACCCCTAGATCACCTGTACCCCCGGGTAAAGACGATGCTCAGTGCATTGTTGAGTTGGGTTTCCAAAAGCTGAAAAGACGCCCTCCTGTTCTGTCTCTCACGAATACACAGCACCCTGTTGTGCTAAAGAGATTAAAGTTGCACGATCTTCAAAATCCCGCGATGAATCTGCCAAAGTAGCTAACGAGACCCAGAAATTGTTGTATCCTCGAAGGACTCTTTGGTGCCGATCAATTTCTAATGAAATGGATCTTAGCGAGATCGACGTGTATCCCCACTTGGTTGACTACGTGACCAAGGAAGTGTACTTCTCAAATCCTGAAATCACACTTAGGTAGACTTCGCATGGAGTTGCTCCTCCCCTAGGAGCTCTAAGATGGAATACAAGTGCCGTTCATGGTGTTCCTTTCTCCTGGAAGTGATTCAAAATATCATAGATAAACACGGTTGACGAATCTGGCGAGATGAGGTTGACACATACTACTCATGTGATCCCTAAGGCTGCTGGTGTGTCGGATAACTTAAAAAACATGAATAGAAAGTCATAGTGGTTGTACTGTATCTATAACGCCGTGTTAGGAATCATCCTCCCCTGAGTCTTCCATCAAGTGACAGTTCGATCTTAAGCCAGTTTCCAAATAGGAGCTTGATCATTGCAGCGGGTCAAGCAGGTCGTCGATGCGAGATAGAGGGTGACGGTCTACGATTGCCACCTTGTGGTAGTCTGTACACGTACGAAAGGACTCGTCCTTCATTTCCACAATAGAGCTTGGGCTCCCCAAGACAAGAAGCTAGATCGATAAAACTCCCATCCCGTAGTTCCTGAAGTTGATTGGACAGTTCTTGCAACCCTCCTGGTGCAAGACGGTAAGGAGTACGAGTAATCAAGGCTGCCTCTGGCGTGAGATCAAACTGTGATTCTACCTATTCAGTTGTGGAAGTAAACCTGAAAGTTCCTCGAGTAGCACACTGAGAGGAATCACGAATAATTGGTGGATCCTCGATCCTCTTTTCCTTAGCCTTAACATTAGTAACGGTTGCCAACATAGCGGGGTAATCCCCGTAGACAGACGACAATGCTAACCTTTACACCACTCAAATACTTTAGGACAGATGACGATTCTCCACTAGGGAGAGGGATACGCAAAATTTTCTCCTCACAGGGTATATCTGCGCGATATCTAGATAACCAATCCACACTAACTACTGCATCAAAACTATCAAGGGTAGTAGAAGGAAGGTCGATGTCGAACACTTGTCCCACAAGGTCGAGTTTGCATCCCAACATACATATGAGGTTCAATTGACTTGCCATCAGTCGATTCCATAATAGGTTCGGTTTCAAGAAGCATCAGGGTTAAACAGAACAGAGACGAAGCGATTAGCTACCCATACAAGCTACCATGTTGCTATTATGCCTGGCGTCACCTACGTCAATCCTAAATGCCCTTCCACGAGCACTACTACCAGTGTTGTTGTCACGGTCACGAGGATTCCCAATACTGTCATCGTTCCCTTGGTTGTTGACATTTTGACTTAACAGTCAATCCTTGTCGAAGTCACCTTCCTTTCCATACTGTAGGCTACGATTACGAGTACCTTGATGTCACCATGACTGTTGCCTCTAATGTCATTGCTTGTAACGGAGTCTTGCGACCTTTCACCAACAGGGTCCATCTTTTCACATTCCGTGTCACATCCTAAGGCACTACTCACTGTGCGGGCAGTTACACATTCCACTCTATAGTCAATTGTCATTGTTTATGTCCTGATTGATTCATAAGAGTTGACTCCCATAAGTCACTGATTAGGGTTAAGGATTTGATGAAGTCAATTTGCTGGTGTTCGTTGCCGGTAGTCAGGGTCGTCCTAATACTGAGGTCGGTAAGGTACTACGCTCATCCTCTTGTCCCTCGATCTTGCAAGTTGAGTGAGTAATACACGGTATGTTGCGAGTGTGTTGCAGAAGTGACCGCACTTCGGGATCTATGGCGTCAATACATTGAGTTCCGGCAAACGAAGAGAAGTGAGAAAGGTATATACCAATCATTCGACGCTGCGACATCCAACTCAGGGACGTTCGTACAAGCACCTAACATTCTACACAGTTCTCTAGACGTTCAGATGAGTGTTCAGGTAATACTCAATAGCATTGAGATTCATAAGGATTCACAGAGGAGTGAAAAGATCACGTTCGAGTGGGAGACAATCACTGCTATGACTCTTATAGATTTGTTACGTTTCTCATTGATCGAATAGCGGAATAGAACCCCTTTTTCACTTGTTAAGCCTCACTGGGACTAACATGCACCCCACATTATTATTATGTGTGCACCCACAATAATATTGTGATTTGCATGCTCATCTCAGTTCCTCCTAACTAATATCAAATGGTTCCTCAAACTCAGATGTCAAACGGAGGTTGTCAAAATGATAAGATCACAGAAATCCAAAGACTATGACATACTATCAACGCATCATAATGTAAGAAAGCAATTCATGTAATCATGTTATAGTGATGAGTGTGTGTTTGTACGCTACATCATAAACAAATGTGTACTGGTCATGTAATGTATGCAACAGGTGAAAAAGACGAACCTTGCAGTCTGGAGCTGAGTGTCATGGTCGTATTCACGTATTCAGAACTATTCGGTTATAGTCTGGTTTTATAAAAAACAAACATTTTTAAAACCAAGTTTACTATAACGAGTGGCTCTGATACCAAACTGTCACACCCCCAAAATACCACACGCGGGAACCCCCGCGAGGCGTGTGACGTACCAGGATCTAGCCACCAATCACATTGAACCCATAACAATATTTCAAATAAAACTTTCATTTATTAACATAAGCGTTACAAAACATTATTTACTGTTCAGCGGAAGCATACTACAATAGTTAAGAATTTTATAACACAAATGTGTCTCGTGATTCCATGCAACTCGACCCATGACCACTCCAGCATCCCAAACAACAAGTTCCAACGACATGTACCTAAAGGCCTGCAAGCATGCAGAAAAGTGTATCAGACAACGCTGGTGAGTTCACAGTTTTGTTTACCGAGATCCGTGTTACATGTTTTACTGTCAAAAGTTTAGTTCAGTTAAAAAGCAATTCCAAAAACAATGTTGATGATAACTCGATACCGTACCAAATGGCTTCAGATTATTTTGCCCTTTCCCCAATGCCCCTATCAAAGCATTGGGCATGACTTAAGGTAATTAGTTCACGCCCATCCTCCCCGGTACGGTGTGATGGTGCCAAACCTAATAGCGCTATCAACTAAATACCCCATTGCCTCCCCGGCAACTAATTCGGTAGATGATGGGACTTAAGGTGATAGGAGTGAGTGTATTATCCAACATTCCGGTTTATCATTCCAGTCAAACCCATTACCCAATATTCCTCCCCGGAATATTTACCAGATGTCCCTCCCCGGGACGCATGCTTGAAAAAGAGCAGTGAACTCACCTTAGACTTGCTCGGTATATTAAGTTACCCGTTCCAGTTAGTCAACCAACCCTACCGTGGTTACCAATGAAATCAGTTTCATAATAAATTAAGCCACGTATTTACACAGTTTACATTCACCACAAAGATCACTACGCAACATGTAGCACATATCCGATTCACATACAAGTCCATATCCCATTTGAATGTCACATAACAACACACAACAGGTGAGTGTTCTATTTACACAAATAAATCAGGTTTCTCATTCATAACCAACATTGTTATCATGTATCAGATAATATGTACAAACATAAATATTCATCATCTTAATCATCACAGTGGAATGCCTTCACGACAAAGAACATTCATGGCGGCGTACCTTCACATCGACGAACCTTCATATTGACGAAGATCCTCTCGGCGAAGGTTTGTAACGCCCCAAAACCCGAATGTTTATATTCGTTAAATGTTATGATGTGGTGCATCAAGAAATGAATGACTGGGTTATTTAACCAAGTTAACAAAAGGGTAAAAGTAATAAAAAGAAAGAAAGTTGTGCCCATTTATAATTAGTGGCAACTTGAGGGGTTAAAGTGGGTTAAGTTGAAAGTTGATTTAACAAATAAAGATTTACACACACAAACACACACACGATCGTGT
Source organism: Helianthus tuberosus (assembly GCA_030545235.1). Classification (NCBI taxonomy): domain Eukaryota; kingdom Viridiplantae; phylum Streptophyta; class Magnoliopsida; order Asterales; family Asteraceae; genus Helianthus; species Helianthus tuberosus. The sequence goes on along the minus strand of JARYGA010026778.1, from coordinate 29,185 downwards.
GTTCTAGAGAGAGAGCAGGAGCTCTCATGAAGTCAAAACCCTAACTTCATCTATTCCCTCAAATTGGAAGGCAAAACGAAGCTCAAATTCATAACCAAACACGGATTAATGATCACCTTCACAAGGGGATCGTAAGGTATGTCTTAGATTCGAGATTGGTGATGATGCACGAAATGGGTTATGTTGTAAATCACGAATTTGTATGAAATTGAGCATGAGTATGTGTTAGATTCATCATTTGGAACATGGATTATGCATGAATGAGGTTAATTTGATGTTTAAGGGTGAAACCCATTTGTTATGGTAAGAATGATGATTTGAATCATCATCCATGTCTAATTCTTGTGGAATGTTGATGTATTTTTATGTATGATGGATTCTTGTTAGAAGGATTGGAAGAAATGTGATGATTATATGTTTGATGATTATGCATGTATGATTCGTGTTGATTGGAAGGAAGAAATTGATGAATTATGTATGAAATTAGAAGATTGTGCATGAATTAGTTGTACGTTATGCTTAGAAGGCAGTACGCACACCAAGTGTTTGATGAAATGCCTAGGTGAGCTTAATAGATGAAATTGTATGTAAGTAAAAGATGATATGTATATAGTGATGTCCGTATAGTCGATTATAATGTTACGGTTATATAATGAAAAGTCAAAAGTTAAAGTAAATGGACCGTTGACTTCTAAAAGTCAACTGTCATGTTGTCCTAATTGTAAGACTAAAGTAAGTTATATGATGCGTGTTAGACGTATGTGTGTCTAATGCGATGACATTACGGACTCCACGAGTTGGAAATGATATGAATTTGGTTACATGTATTATGCTTGTTAGAAGTGACTATGAACGTCAAATATGAATTATACGATCGATATAACCGTTAGCTTGTACAATTATGTATGCTAATAAGAATGTGATTTGGTGACATGAAAGTATAGGAATCATGTCGAGAAGGACTCAAGCATGAAAGGCTAACGGGTCAAAAAGAGACAAGATAACGGACACGAACTCGGACGCACGAGGTAAGTGATTTCTGCAATCACTTCTTATGTTCGTTTAAGTTATAAGGCGTTTTAATTAACTAAGCATGATGGTTGAAGTCAATTATGTGTCGTAGTCTTTCGTCGTAAAGGATGGGATTAAAGTTGACCAAAATGCCCTTGATGGGTATTTTGGGCAAATGATCTTAATAAGTGGTTTAAGAACAAGTTATACGATTAGTTTAATGTTTTGGACAAGTATGGAAATGGGAAGTATGGTTTTGTTGTCATAAACCGTTTAATGCGCAAATACCCATAACGGGTCAAATAGTTAGAAAATGATAATAAGCCGATAGAGCGTAAAGTTAAGAATTTCCGTAATCCGGATGTGGGATTTTAAGTTCATATGATAGAATGTGAATTTACAAGCATGTAGGAAGAAACGGGAGGTTAAAGCGGGATCCCATAGCTCAGGTAAGAATCCCACCTCAGGTTCCTGAACCTTAAAGTGGGATCCCATAGCCCAGGTAAGAATCCCATCTCAGGTTCCTGAACCTTAAAGCGGGATCCCATAGCCCAGGTAAGAATCCCACCTCAGGTTCCTGAACCTTAAAGCGGGATCCCAAAGCCCAGGTAAGAATCCCACCTCAGGTTCCTGAACCTTAAAGCGGGATCCCATACCCCAGGCAAGAATCCCACCTTAGGTTCCATTTAGGAACCTTAAAGCGGGATCCCGTACCCCAGGTAAGAATTATTAATTTAATTCTCATTGGTATGTATGCAATGATGTGGGAAAGGTTTGTATGCATGTAGATGTGTATGTATGTATGTGTAAAGATATGTACGAGGGTATGTATGTATGCAATGATGTGGGAAAGGTTTGTATGCATGTAGATGTGTATGTATGTATGTGTAAAGATATGTACGAGGGTATGTATGTATGCAATGATGCGGGAAAGGTTTGTATGCATGTAGATATGTATGTATGTATGTGTAAAGATATGTACGAGGGTATGTATGTATGCAATGATGCGGGAAAGGTTTGTATGCATGTAGATGTGTATGTATGTATGTGTAAAGATATGTACGAGGGTATGTATGTATGCAATGATGTGGGAAAGGTTTGTATGCATGTAGATGTGTATGTATGTATGTGTAAAGATATGTACGAGGGTATGTATGTATGCAATGATGTGGGAAAGGTCTGTATGTATGTAGATGTGTATGTATGTATGTATAAAGGCATGTATGAGTGTATGCACGTATGTAAAGTTGTAGGGAAAATATGTACGTATGTAGATATGTATGTGAGTACGTATGTAAGCATGATGTAGAGACGATGAGGGTTAACGTTATTAATGGTGTGCCTCGAGAATGAAAAGTAATGCAGGTACATTATTGAAGCCTCACCAGGAAATGGATATGCAGATGAAATGCTTAAAGCTTAAAAGATGACGAAGTGTGAAGTGTACGCGAATGAACCTTGTTTCTTTAATGTGTGCTAATGTTATGAATGTATGTGGTGAATGCAGGTTGTACGGATAATGAGCGATTATCAGAAGGATTATGGATTGAAGACCGAGCCACTAGAGAGATTGTACGGGGACGTTGAATGTAAAATGTAGTAAACGTAAGCTATGTTTTTAATTAGTAAATAAGAGGATGACGGATTTATGAATAAGAATTATGTTTAAGTTAAATTTTAAATAAGTTGAGGTATTTATAATGAAAGAAATTTTATGGTTCGTGTTTCCGCAGCGACTTTTTGTCAAATACGAATTAGGGTGTAACAAGGTTCCCATTCTTCGTCGAAAGCATGTCGACGAAGGTTCCTATTGTTCGCCAAAAGCATGTCGACGAAGTATCGAATCCTTCGTCGACCTGGATTCTTCGTCGAAATTCATGTATCGCTGAACAGACAGTTTTCAAGGTTATTCCTGTGATTACCCATTACCCTCATATCAACAGTTACAAATCAATGACATGGTTTAGTACATTCTTATACACATATAAACAATCTGCAGTTACAGGCGTTCATTAATAACGAATCATTAGTTAAATTCTATGTTTTACAATAATCCCTAATCATCATTTCATAATCGCATACCCTATTCCAATCAAACCACCATGATTCACAAAGAACATGCAACACTTTATAAACCCTAGTTTAACACATCACATCGGAACTGCTTACTTACATAGATCTAGTGATTCACTAATCAGGAATTATCATAACAATCCAATAATCAAGTATTACATGGCAATCTAATATCAATAAAACACTAACCGGATGATTCGGTCGAGATACAAAGGCTTCGGATGATTGGAAACAACCGTCGGTTTTGCAAAGGAGAAGAATAGTGTTTTAGGGTTTTCATGAAATCCTGGGTTTTATATACGTGAACAGGGCCGGGCCACAACTGGGCCGAACTCCCTCTAGACGAACATCCCTTTTGACGAAGGACTATACTTCGTCATGAACATGGGTGACGAAGTTCATTCTTCGCCGAGATAGAGGGTGACAAAGACTCATTCTTCGTCGAGCAGGGTGGTGGCGAAGAATCATTCTTCGCCATCATGGGTTTCCATTATTCATTAACCAATAAATATTTCGCAATTAATCAACCAAGCATCAGAATACTATAATCATACAAATAAACTACACATGATATCACAAAAACAAATTGTAAACACAGGATTGTGAAACAAGTGTTGCGTAGAGGGAAGACCTTGAAATCTCGGGTTGTCACATCATCCCCAACTTGAAAGAAATTTCGTCCAGAAATTTGATAAGCAGTCCAAAGCAGCAAGGTGTTAGATCAGGATGGCTGTGGATTTTCCGCGGTTGCCACATTAATGCTATTTTGAAAATCTTGCATCTTAACGAATGAAAATCAAGAAAAGTTTACATTAACACTGTAACACATCATCACATATGTATGTTGTTGTGGTTATCTATTATGTAGCATATATGTTATCTCTAATCTTGGGAAATTTGACTGTTTATTCTTGGTTATATTGTCTAATCTTTATTTTGATTTGGTTCGCTTTATAATTTGTTTTTTTATGTTGTTTAGGAAAAGACGGCCATATGTTATCTAAGGTAAGACGGTGAATCCTGCTTATTATGAAAAATTACTTAAAGAATATGAAGATCAAATGTTTTCATGTGTTCATGTATAAAGATTGTATCTGCATACATTTGCATTTAGCTTGCATTCTAAATTCTGTTATTTCTATTACACTAATAAATTTCATTGTTTTAATCGTTGAGGGTGATTTGTGAGTGGCCTGTGAATTTTTCATTGATGTTCTATAGATGCAAATGTTGTCGTCAGAACAAAGCTTTAAAAATCTTAACACTTATTAATAATGAGGTATATCGTGACTTTATTTTTCGGGTTTTCTCTTTCAATTGTCATTCTATTAACGAACCGAATCGATACTAACCGAATGCCCGCCATGAAACACGGAGGGATTCTACTAGTTACATATAACAATTGACAAAATCAATTTCACTGTAGCGATTATCATTAAAGCTACATATTAGTATTTGTCTTCCATGTTTTTTTCCTTTTGTCTTGTTTTTTTTTTCTATTGTGTGGCTTAACCTTTTATCTTTTAGTATTGTCACTTTATTTATGTTTTAGGTTCACATATGTTTTGTCATTAATTTTGTTAATGTTGGACCCAGTATGGCCTTAAAACAACTTCCTCTCACGTAATATGGCAAGTGATTTCAGTAGATGTGAAAAAGATATGCGGAAATGGAAATCAGACTTTCAAGAAACAAGACCTACAGAATTATCAAGTTTATATCACTTTGAAACAAACTGGTTTACAAGGTGATTGTAAGATTATTATCTAGTACAAACGAATCTTGAATTTTGTGGGTGAGAGGGCAATGGAGTTTTGATGTATGTATGAATGATAAGCTTCAAACTCACTTTGCTTCTTCTGGTTGAGCCTTCTATTTATAGAGGGCTGGGTGCATGAATAAACAATAGTTTATTCATGCAATAAGTCCTGCAAAAAAGTGCCCAATTGACATATTCATTGAATCCAACGTTCAAGTTGCCTTTTTCATCATGATATCAATTAATGTCAACTTGCTTCGGTAAGTGTGGCAGGACAGAGCCAATTTCAGACAAGTGGGGTATTTCATCAGAATTCTGATAAACCATTTCATCATAAATTCTGATGAACAAATCATCAGAAAAATCCTGATGATCAGAATCGTCAGAAACTGATGATATTTCATCAGAAATATCATCAGATCCATCAGAAATGACCTTTTCTGATAATCCAATTCAGCTCTTGATCAACTTGTGATTCTTTGAAGTAGATGCTGTGCATTCCAGTTGTCCCATCTGATCTTCTTTTTCTTGTTCATGATCTTCAGGACTGTGATCTCTTCATAGATCCAGTTGATTGTGATTTTCTTCAATACTTACAAATAAAGTTTCCTAACAGTTTCCCCCTAAGTATTGTAAGAAAATGAACTACCTCTATATCTTAACATAAACAACTTTCTTGAAAAAGAAATTTAAAAACAACTAAATTCAGAAACATAGAACATAGTCAAACCAACCATAAATCAGACAAATTTAAAATTTTGTTTAAAAAACAGGAATTTAATCTCACCAATTCATTAATTGATCTTCACTCCACTTTTGTATTTGTCTCCTGGTTTAAGCCTTTTCTTGTGATCAATTGCCTTTTGAGTTTGTTTGTACATTTCTTTGTACCATCCTCTTGCTTCCGTCCAGTTTTCAATGCATTCTTCAATTGTTTTTCTCAGCTGTTCATTGTTCTTTCCCTTCTTCTTGAGCTGCTCTTGTTTCTCATTCAGGCAGTTCCTTATATATTTTAGAGTTTGATTTGAATACCTGCATATATCACTGATTCTGAACAGAGCTTTCTCTTCATTAGCATCTTTGAAGACTACACCTATTTCTGGTTGGTCAAAGATTGCTCCAGTTCTCACTAGCTTCGAAGGGATCTCAGCTGGAATACTGGTGTTGGGAGGAGGTATTAGCACCTTGTTGCTGTACTCAAAATTGATACATAGATCAAAGTCTGCCAGTGCAGCCCTTTTGTATAGCTTTGCTCCTGCACTTTTGAGACTTTCAAGTGCTCTTCTGATCACAGCTGAATTACCTTTCATTTCATCAATGATATTCTTCATTTTGACTATTCCCATCGGGTGAATATCATCAGCCAGATTTGCATCAGTAACCTTTTGTTCACTGTTATCTTTTCTAATCAGGGTATACTTGTTTTGTGCTTCATAGCCTAAGATGCCTCCTCCAGTGGTCAAGGTATCAATTCTTTCAATTGATACTATTGGATTGGTCATGTGCTTGTGTATAATTACCCAACCTCCATTGTTTCTGTTTTCAACAATACCTTTGCTCATTGGAGAGAGTGGTCTCTTTGGGTTGTCTTATGGACCTTTCCAATAGTAATTCTTTAGATGTTCTTCAGGGTACATAATAGTGTGTAAATCACCTTTCAGCACATCCATTTCTTTGATGTTCCCTTCTGAATCTTCTATCATTTCTTTTCTTGGCCTTTTTGAGGAAGTCACTTCAAGTTCCATTCTTCTCTTCTCTTTTGTATCCATCCTTATGCTTAACTCTGTTTCTCCTGTGATGGCTGTAGAAGATGACTGAACTGGAACATGGTCTTTCTGTTGTACCCTTGATGAGTCTGGCTTTGGGACATTTGGTGGAGGACCCATGAGTAACTTTTGTTTATCTGGAGGTGGACCCATGGGTTGCTTCTGTTTTTGTACTGTTGAGGTTTCTGTTTGTTTGGTTTGAACTTGTTGAGTGGTTTCTTGTTGTTGTTGAGGAGTTTCTGATCTCCTTGTTTGTCTTTCTTGTGGAATTGGGGCTTTTAGTTCATGAAGATCAACTTTTGCTATTCTAGCAACATTATACTGCAATCTCTCTACTAACAAATGAACATTAGTGAGAAGTTGAGTATTTGCTTCTTCTTGTTTCTTCATTTTCTGAAACTCCTGGTTTTCTTGATTTCTTTGTGCAGTTAATTCCATCAATAGTTTCTCAAAAGCCTCAGCCATGCTGCTGTTGTTGGCTCTGAGGAACTGTATTTCTTCAAGAAGCTTCCCTGAACTTGAGCTTTCTCCTCTAGTTGCAACCTTAGCCATCTTTTTCTTGATATCATGCAGTTCCTTAAGAGCCTTCTCTAATTCTGATGAGCTCTCTTTGTTTTCTGATGTCTTTTGCAGTTTGTTGAGGGCTGCAGCATTGTCTTATGTTTGCTTCTGCACAGCTTTGACAGTTTCTGACAAAACCTTGATATCTGACTTTTGATTTCTGATTTCTTCTAGTATCAGATCAAGTTTTCCTCCTGTGGCTGTTTTCACAGTAGCAGTTGTGTCTTCAAGTTCCTTGTAAAGTTGTTTAGGGGACATAGATTGATGTCCTTGGGAAATAGGAGAAACAACTGATGTTCCCCTTCTAACACCAGCAGAAAACACATTTTCTGCTGTTCTGAGGTTAAGAGGATTTGAAGATTCCAAATTCTCTATATCCTCACCAGAAAATTGAAACACATTCAAGTTCTGGTTTTCCTCATATCCTTGAACCTTTTCAGGTTCTCCATGAGTTGTCGAGAAACTCTTAGTTTTCTCATCTAGGTTTCCTTGATCAGCAGGCTGATCTCCACCTGTTGCCACCACATTTTCCTCCTCAGAATCTGATTCAGAAAATGGGTCCTTTGTTTCACTCACATTTTGTTTTTCAGAAGTGGTGCCTCTAAGTAAAATTTCATGTTTTCCTTGAATTGATTCATCAGAATCACTCTCAGAGAAATGAAATATGTTTAGTTTGGAGTGTTGTGCACCTGTTTCTCCCATATGTGAGATTTCAGCATGATGTTCTTCTGCCACAGGACTCATATTCACATCTTTATCAGCTGGACGAGGATCAGATTCACCCTGCTGTTCCATTCTTGGTGTGCTTGACTCTTGTGCATCATGCTCCATGGGGGACATATTTTCAAAAACTTCTTTGTTCTCTGGCCTTTTGTTCAACATCTTCAGATATTCTGCTCTGTAAGGTGAATCTTCTGGTATTAGATTCATCATTCTTTCTGATAGAGCAGGCACATCATAATCTGACTTCCAAGATCCTATGGCAGTCCAAGGTTTCATAATTTCTGTTTTCCACATATTTTCTGAGGCTGTAATTTCTAGGTTCCTTTCAGAAAAGGCATCAGAAATTATGATTGACAGAAATCTGGGAAAGGGTAGATGTGAATCTATCCTCCCAGTGTTTGTCAGAATTGATCTTCTGATCAGAATAAATATTTCTGTTCCAAAATCAATGTTCAACCCATTAATGAGACTGAACATGATTGTTAGAATATTCTTATTTATCTGATCTGTACCTCCAATCTTTGATGATAGACACTTGTTCAGAATTTCCATTAGAACTTGCCAGAAGGCAGGTAGCTTGTTTCTCTTGAATTCATTGATCTTTGAAATCTTTGCCTTGTAACCCATTACAGCATCGAGTTGTGAGAATATATCTTTTTTTACTGGTGCTTTTTCATAGCTTTAGCTTAAGGGTAGTTCCAAACATTCCCTTATTTTCTCTGGTGATATAGTAATAAAGATATTTCCCCACACATGTGCTGTTAGCTCGAGTTGATTTGTGACTTTGAGAGTTTTTACAACTTGTTGTATCAGTTCTTCTGGTACCTCTCTGGTCTTTGTGAGGGCTTGAGCTATGGGGCAACTGGTCAGAAATTCAATGAGAATTTGATACTTCAAATCATAAAGTTCAATGTTATCATTCATTGCTTCATTGTTGCTCTTTAATGGAAGAAATTCATCTTTAGTGATGAAGGGAACAGAGTGTTCTGTTGGTGGTATGTTGATGTTGATAGCTGCCATTGAGAATTTTGGTTTTTGTTTCGGAGAAGGGTTTTAGGGTTTTGAATTTGAAGGTTGAAGATGGAAGACTCTGTTTTTTAATGAGGTATTTATAGTGTGTACAGACAGAGATTCTTGAGTGTTTGTCGTGGGTTGTTTGTATTCAAGGTGGTTAATGACACCTTTATGATGTTTTAATCCTTTAAGGAAACAACCGTTTTTGAAAAACCTTTGGTTTATCTCTAATTTAATGTAAATCCTTTTTAAAGAGACTTAGAGATTCCAATGATTTTGCGGATAAACACTAATGTCCACCTTGCACCTTTTCTCCATGTGGGACCCTTTTAGTTTCAAAAAGGTCCAATAGAAACCTTTTCCGGGTTTGTGTGTCTTCCCAGATTTTCCTCTTGATGATATATATCAGAAAAATTTGAATGAAACTTTTGAGAGTTGTATCTTCTTTATATATCATCATAATTCATTCGATTCATAGACAGAGAATGAATCATCAGAGTTTTTTTTTTTTTTTTTAGATGAGAGGGAATAAGTAGAGTTCTGAGATTTTTACTTACATTGCAGTCTTGCAGTTCTGAACTCCACACCTTTGTTCTGATATACAGGAGGTATTTTTCATACAGCTTGTTCCAGTCCTCAGAAAAAAAATTTAGAAAGAAACCTATTCCTAAAATTTTAGATTTTCATAAGTTTCTTTAAATCTGGTTAAAAGTATTGTTTTTCTAGATGATATGTCAAACTCCCTGTCTTTCCAGATATTTTTCTGATAAAAAATTTGATTTTCTGATTTATTGTCAGAATTTTCAAAGTTTTCTGGTGAATGATCAGATTCGTGTGGTTTAATGAGTTTTCTGAATAAATACCAGATTTTCTGATTGATTATCAGATTTTCTGAGTTTCACTAAATCATGTCAGATCTCATGTGTGTTTCACCAGATTTTCTTTGTTTTTATCATACATGTTGTGTTAGTTCCCCCTAGATCTATTACCATTAAGAAATGAAAAGAGATTAAAACAAACCTGATATAAATAAAATAAAACACACAGTTAAAAAAACAACTACTCATCATCCTCTTCCAGCACGTTGTACATGCACTTCACATATAACCAAAGACTGGTTATTCGACCGGTGTGATTCGTTGATGGCGTCAGGGTGGCTTCACTAATGTTTTCTTGAAGTACCAGCTCGGCCCTTAGATAGCAGCTTCTCACTCCTCCGAAGTCCAGTTGACTTGTGATCACCTTGGTTACGAATCGTGGGTAGATCAGAAAGGGTTGACGGTCGTGGATGTTTGCTTCTAGGTCTCTCATGAGAAACTTGGCATAGTTGTAAGGTTTTTCCTGTATTACAGCATGAACCACTTCCATCATCTTATGAGACAGCTCGTTGAAGTGTCCAATCTTCTTGGAGAAGCAGACACTTAGCTGTGTTACCAAAAACTGGAAAAGGTGGTATAAAACTAGATTTGCTAACAGCCCTTGACGAGTTGAGTGTATGATAGCCCATTTCAGTCAAGGTCTGTTGCACATTTACCTTCTCCAGAAATTTGATTTCATGATCATTACCCAGTTTGAGGACATTTATGATTGTTTCCTCTTTTAGGGTAATCTTTGCCCCCATAACCTCACTTTCAATCCACACGGAAGTACCACTAAAAATGATTTGAGAGTTCCACCAGAACTCTTGGAGAAGTTCTGGATAAATGGTGACATGTGATGATACAGCAAAGCCCAAAGGACTTCGCATGATCATATTGTACACAAACCTGCAGTCCTCCCATGCAGGTCCTTCTAAGTTGGATCTTAATCTAAGATTATGAAGTCTGTGAAATGGGAGAGGGAATTGAGTGGCTTTCATCAATTTTGGGCGACCCATTTTTAGATAAGAAAAATTCTACCGAAGAGCTATTGAAGAGATGATTTGTTGTGAAGTGAGTTTTATTCAGGTTGTTAATATTTATAGATGAAAGTGATATTAACAGCCTACCCTTTTCTCTTCAATTAAGACGATATCTGTTGCAGTGGATGTAACAGTGAATGTGACAGTCTACTAAGCCCCATGTGTGAGTAAGCATTTAATGACTAGGCAGCTACTTTCATAGCTCCTAATGATTCTAGTGCCTACGTGTCACTTAAGTTTCTTATGAAAAAATGACGTTGCATGCATTTGCAGAAGAAAAATGAAATTAAATAATCTGAAAAATTTTTGAGACGGTTGATTATCACAGCTGTATGGAACTTCATCAGTATGCATGTTACTTTTCCCCCTTTTTGTTTTTTTTAATTAACAACAAAAAAAAATACAAAAACAAAATATACACAAAAGTGAGTAAATACAATATGTGGGATATGCATGAAGATGGAAAAATTATGATGATAACAAATTATTCTGATGTTTCAACCTAATTTTTGATTTTATATCAGAACTTCTGGTGTTTTCACCAGATATTCTGATATTTTTCAGATTATCTGATAAATTATCATTTATTGACGATTCATCATATTTTCTGATGTTCCATCAGATTGATGGATTGTTTCATCAGAAGCTAGTTGATTTGTTCTATGAATATCAGAACTTTGATGTTCAACAAGTTGGTTTTCAATTGGTGTCTTTGTGTTTTCTGAAAAATCTTCATTATTTAGATTAACCATGCCTAGTTTGCTGATCAAAAAATTGTGTCTCTTTTCATCAAGAGGCTTTGTAAAGATATCAGCAATTTGATTTTCAGTTGGAACAAAATACATTTCAATGTTACCTTTCTCCACATGATCTTTTATGAAGTGGTATCTGACGTCTATGTGTTTGGTTCTTGAGTGATGAACTGGATTTTCTGTTATTGCAATAGCACTCTTTGAGTCACATAGAATTGGAATTCTTGTCAGAGTTACTCCATAATCTTTCAGTTGAGTTTGCATCCACAGCACTTGTGAACAGCAACTTGCTGCTGCTACATATTCTGATTCTGTTGTTGATGTGGCAACACAGTTTTGTTTCTTGCTTGCCCAACATACCAATTTTTCTCCCAAGAGTTGACAGGCACCAGATGTGCTTTTCCTGTCAATTTTGCACCCTGCATAATCTGCATCTGTGAATGCAATTAATTCAAGGTTTGTATCCTTAGGATACCAGAGACCAAGTTTTGATGTGCCTTTGAGATATTTGAAAACCCTTTTTACAGCTTTTAGATGGGATTCTTTGGGATCACATTGATATCTGGCCAGAAAGCATGTTGCAAACATGATATCTGGAGTGGATGGTCATCAATTTTTGAAATTTGTCACAAAATTGTTCATTTGTTGACCCAAATATAATGTCATCAACATATATTTGGACCATTAAAGTATGACCTTTGTGTGTTTTGAGAAAAAGTGTGGTGTCAATAGTACCTTTGGTAAACCCAGAATTGAGTAAGAAGTTTGATAAAGTTTCATACCATGCTCTAGGAGCTTGCTTTAACCCATACAAGGCTTTGTTTAATCTGTAAACATGATTTTGAAATTTTGGATCAACAAAGCCTTCTGGTTGTTGTACATAAACTTCTTCCTCAATTTTACCATTCAGAAAATCTAATTTTACATCCATTTGATAAACTTTGAAATCCTTGGATGCAGCATAAGCAAGAAAAATTCTTACAGCTTCTAATCTAGCTACTGGTGCAAAAGTTTCGTCATAATCAATACCTTCTTGTTGACAGTAACCTTTGACCACTAACCTTGCTTTGTTTCTGGTGATTATGCCATTTTCATCAGATTTATTTCTGAACACCCATTTTGAGCCTATGACAGATTTGTCTTTTGGCTTGGGTACCAGATCCCATACCTTGCTCCTTTCAAATTGATCAAGCTCTTCTAGCATTGCTTGAATCCAGTCTGGGTCACTTAGAGCTTCTTTGACAGATTTGGGTTCTACCTTACTTAAGAACCCAGAAAATGCACACTCATGTGCAGTTGCAGATCTTGTTCTGACACCATCTGCAGGATTGCCAATGATGTCAGAGTGAACATGTCCTTTGATCCATCTTAACTTGTTGTGAAAAGTTGTTGGTTCTGATGGATTTGAAGTTTCTCCCTGAACAGGTGCTACATTTGTGTGTGAGATATCAGAATTCTGAGGTTCTGATGTACTACACCTTTGTTCTGCAGAGTTTGTACATGAAGAATCTTTTGATTTGTTTTTAAAAGCATTATCATGTTCTAGGAAATCTTCAGTTATCATTTCAAAGAGATGTTCATAATTTTCTTGTTTGTCAGAAAAGTTTATTTCTTTCATGTATGCATCAGAAGCCTCTATTTCTAATGAGTCATCAAATGAGACATACAAACTTTCTCTGATTGTCCTTGTGTTGAGAATAAAAACTCTATATGCTTTTGAGAACAAAGAGTAACCAAGAAAAATACCTTTTTCTGCTTTTCTATCAAATTTTTCAAGGCTTTCAAAATCATTGAAAACAAAACATCTACAACCAAATGTATGCAAAAAATTTACACTTGGAATTATTCCATTGATAATGTTGTAAGGTGTTTTGTTGTGCCTTTTGTTGATTATGGTTCTGTTTTGGGTGAAACATGCATTAGCTATAGCCTCTACCAAAAAATGAGTGGGCAGCTTGGCATAAGCAAGCATGGTTCTGGCAGCTTCTACCAAGGTCCTATTCCTTCTTTCAACCACCCCATTCTGTTGCGGTGTTCTTGGAGCAGAAAAATCATGAGAAATTCCTTTACTTATAAGAAAATTCTCAATTTTTGAATTCTTAAACTCTGTTCCATTGTCTGATCTGATCCTTCTGACTGTTAATTTTAACAGATTTTCAATTTTCTTGATAAAATTTATCATTAGATCAGGAGTTTCACTTTTCTTTCTCAAAAATTCTACCCGTGTGTACCTGGAAAAGTCATCTACTATTACTAGTATGTATTTCTTTCCAGAAAAACTTTCTGTACTTATGGGTCCACACAAATCCATGTGTAACAATTCCAAATTTTGTGAAATAGAAGACTCAGAAATTGATTTATGTGAGCTTCTCTTGGATTTACCCATCTCACATGCTTCACAAATTTTATCCTTCTTTGAGGATATCAAAGGTAATCCTTTTACCAGACCTTTGCTTGCTAATTTGCTTAGGTTTTTGAAATTTAAGTGGGCAAGCCTTTTGTGCCATAACCAAGTACTACCTTTGTTGAGTTTTGAAAATAAACATAATTTTGGATGTTCACTTTCCTCTTTGAAATCAAAATAGTAAATTGATTTTCTTATCCTTTTCCCACTTAAATAGATTTTATTATCATCTATTCCTATTAACAAGCATTTTTCTGGTAAAAAGGTTACCTGAAAACCTTTGTCACAGAATTGACCACAACTCAGCAGGTTATACTTTAAGCCTTCAACAAAGGCTACTCTTTCTATGGTCAGACATCCATACCTTATGCATCCATATCCCATGATCCTTCCTTTCACTCCATTTCCAAAATTTACCATTCTACCCAGCTTTGAAACAAAGTTGCTGAGTAAGCTCCTGTCCCCAGTCATGAGCTTGGAGCTTCCTGAGTCGCAGTACCAGGTCTGCTGCACATGATGGTCCTGAAATGAAATGATTAGAGGGTTTTTGGTACCCAGGCATGCTTGGGTACTATTTCTGATGGAATATTAATCACTTTATTTCTTCTTCTTCTTGGTTTTGCATCAGAAACTCTGTTATATGTTGAGCCATTAACAGGTTTTACATTTTTCTTTTGAAGATGGTGTTGAACAAGCTTCAGTATGTCAACACACATACAAGATGTATCAGAATTTTCTGATATTTCCTCTTGTGATGGAATGAGTGGATAATTTTGAAAAGATGAGTGAACTGCTTCTGGAGTCTTTACAGATTCTCGACTGCATTCACTCTTGTTTGTTTTGAAGTTTGGTTTTTCAAAAGAGTATTCAGAACAGGTTGTTTTGCAAGATTCAGATTCAGATTCTGATACAAATTTATCAGAAATCTGATTAGTTGCTTTTACAAAGACAGTGGGTTTACTTCCTCTATTTGATCTTGTATAACCTAAACCCTCTCCTTTGTTCTTTGGTGTGGACTCAATAAAATTTATGAACTCTTTGGCTTGTTGAAAACCTCTTACATTGATTTCTTTGTCATTGATTTTCTTATAAAGATCTTTTCTTTCATTTTCATAAAACTCAATTTTAGCTCTTTGATCTAAACTATCCTCTATAAGAAGTTGGTTTTCAAGAATGATTTTATTCAAAGTCCTTTGCAACTCATCAGATTTTCTAATATCTGATTGGTGTTTTTCTTGCAGGTTTAGAAAATCTGACATGAGCTTGTTTAGCTTATGTTCAAGATCAAGATTGTCTAAATTTACCTTTTGTTCTGAAGTTTCTAGTAGTCCTTCAGAGAGTGCCATGAGGCAGAAATTTGCCAATTCTTCTTCTTCTTCATCATCAGAAGAATCATCAGATAACCATGTATCTGTTCCAGCAATTAAGCTTACTTGTTGCTGCTTCTTTGCTTCTTCAAGCTTTTTCTCATAATAAGCAACATCCTTCAGCTTTTTGGTCTTGCATTCTGATGCATAATGACCTCTCTGCTTGCACTTGTAACACACAACTTCAGCCTTCCCTTTATCCTTAGATCTAACCTCTTCTTTAGATCTTCCATCCATCCTTCCTCTGTCACTCCTCTGGTATCTCTGGCTACCTCCCCTCAACCTCTGCTCAAATGTTTTGGTGAGCAGTGCTATTGCCTCAGCAAAGGCTGAAAAATCTGATGAAGTATCAGAAACTTCAAAACTTTGGCTGCTTGATGGTTGTGGATCATTGGTGGGTATTGTTCTTTGTGAGTTAGAGATAAGAGCTAAAGATCCCCCTCTTTGAATGGTTTCATCAAATATTTCTTCCTCTCTGGGGATCAAGATGCTGTATAAGTCATGAAGACTCATGTTTCCTAGTTCTAGCGTTGATGATAAAGTCATGGTTAGACTTCTCCATTCTCTAGGAAGGGCATCAAGAAATTTTATGTTTCTTTCATCATTTGACTTTGTTATTCGAAATTTCTTTAGCTCGTTTAAAAGTTTTGTAAATCTTTGATATGTATCATTTAACCTTTCATTTGGCAAACTTTTAAACCTTTCATAAGATGAGACATTGTTTGTTCTCTTGTTTCTTCTCATCCTTTCTCCTCCTTCACAAAGATTTTCTAACTGATCCCATATTTCCTTAGCTGATGCACATGCATCAACTTGTGAAAATATGTCATTGGGGATGGCTGTGACATCCGTGCTTGTGTAATCATTCTACAGACTCTGAACAATACAATATTAATAAAACAGTGTGTTTTGATCCCAATGTTTGTTATTTATGTTTGATTTTATGCACATGTTGATTTTTGATCGATTTTGAACTCTATATCGCTTTCTAGAGAGTTATACGCAAACTGATGCGTAAACGCGATCAGTTTAACGCGACAAACACTCCGAAACAGCAACATAAACTTAACATACCTTAAATAACCTTTACATAACTTAGAAATAAGTTTTAAAGGGTTTGGTATGGCAAAAACAAGTTTATTCGCTCACAGGGACTATTTGCGTCAAACTGCAAAAGTCTATCGTTCCGTAAGTCAACATACAGTCCGGAATATGATCATAAGCTAAACATACCATAAATAACCTAAACATGGCTTATAAATAAGCTTTGATAGGTTCGGTGTGCGAAAACATGCTTACATGATCTTACAGGGACTAAAAGTGTCAAAAACGGTGTAAGTTTGCATTTTCGCGCATATCTTACGATCTGGCCACATCTGGACATCCAAAATTTTTGTACACACTAAAATATTTTTATTTTAGTGATCGCCATGCAAAAATACCACTCGTCGCTTAATTTGGTTCGTTTTCGCGTCCGTTTGAGTTTCGTCGTAATTTAACGAATAACGCGACCATACGACCAAACGAGCTGACATCCGAGAGTTTTCCGAGCACATTTTGTGTCCTCTAAACTTTATTGACCTTGTAAAGCCTTGAAAATGGCTTAACGGGGGTCAAAAGGGGCTGAAAGGGGCTTAAAACATATGCAGGGACCTGAACTGTCAATATTCAAACTTTGGCTGATCTGGGGAGGCCAGGCGGGCCGCGTAAGCCCCCTCCCATATCTTACGCGGGCCGTGTCAGTGTGCCCAGCGACAGAAAGTTGTTTTCAGCATTCTGTTCAATGTCCAGGGGCTGTTTATGCAAATTTTTGAGTGATGAGCAAGTTTAAGTGTTAACCAAGGCTACTAATCAGCCTTTAACACATGTAGGGCCATGATTTCATGCTTGTTGGCCACACAAAACTTGGCATGATCTTGTAGCTTTGCTACAACTATAAATAGCCAAGCTAATTCACTCATTCACTTGCTCATTTTCCTCTTTTCTCCTCTCTTATCTGCTTTGGAGCTCTCTCAACTGATTTTGGGACTTGTCTTCTTTGTAGAAAAGATAGCAAGGACTTTAGTGAGCATTCTTTCATTCTTTTTATTGCTTACTAGTTTAAAAAGTCAAACAGTGTTTGACTTTCAGTTTGACCAGTCAATTGGTCAAGTCAAAGTTCAATTGAACTTTGCAATGTGATTGTAATCACAATGGTTATAATCCTTAGTGATTATACCTACTGATTACCACATTAACTAGGCGTAGTGACGAGTCAAAGTTTCGGTCAAAATGCGTTTTAGCACGCATTTTGCAACGGAACTATTTTTGGGTATCAAAACCCATTGTTTTAATACCAAATCAGTAGGTTAAACATGTTTTGACATGTTTAACTCGTCACTAATAGTTTGGTGCTTGTTTAGGGTCGTTAGCTAAGCGGTCTAAACAACCGCTTAGACTTTCGAACCCGACCCGTTTGGTCGATCATTAGGATCCGACCAAGCTTACTTAGTGATCATAGTTACATAGGGAATAACCCTTGAGGTTATACCTTATGATCACCTAGGATTGATTAGTCTTTTGCTAGTTAGCTTGTATGCCCATAGTAAATTACCAAAACGCCCTTTTGAAGCATAAATCCGTATTTTTGACTATGTGAACATATTTTTGACATATAATCTGATTTAGTAACATGTTTAGGCATAATTGGGCATGTAAGACTTGGCATAGCACATAGTTAACCAACCGAACATAGTTTTACGCTAACGACGCATTATAGTAGCTTATACTACCATAATGGGTCGAAACGGGTCAAAAGCACTTAGGTAGACTTTCAAATCAGAATGTAAGGTCTAATAAATCATACCATATGAGTTTACATACTCATTTGATTTATAGAACCTCATTCTATCCTATCTCCCGATTTAGGAGCCAATTATTAACATAGTTACCTATACTAGGTGCCGGTTGATTCCGTGATACTTGGAGCTTTTATTGGTCTTATTCTCAAGACTAATAAGCAATCCCAAGTGAGTACATAGTTCCCCTCTTTTACCGCTTTCAAATATTTTGGGGTGATTCACATGTACATACTTGTTACTTTCTTGTTTTACATGCTTTTGTGACATAAACATGCTAGTTTCACTTAGTACATGTTTAGTACATGTTTTCACTATGTCTTGCTAAGTATGTTAAGCATGCTAGCACATTGTTTTATTACACATTTGTTACATATGTTTACTTAGCATATGTACGCATTGTTTTACATGACATTTCTGCTATGTATGTTTACTGAGCATACTAGCACATTGTTTTATATGAACATTTCTACTAGGCATGTTTACTTAGCATACCTAGTACATGGTTTTCATAGCATGCTTACATTGGTTATGACATTTGGTGTGTTTAATCGGGACAATAATACATTCATTAACATTAGCTACGCCGCTCGGTAGTATGTAATGGTACCATAGGAATTGACAACTCCCGTTTCCGACTTCCTAGGTTTGTTTAGAAGTTGGAAATGACAGAATCCGAATACATAACTTAGATGAACCTTTAATTTGTTTAAAGGTTTGTCGCCACAGTCGCAAGGCTTGAATGTATACGATTAACATTACTGCATAAATGTTTGTAATCATAAAGCATTGTTTCTGCAAAACATGACATTTGAATTAAACTTAGGTTTACTCAAAAACATTGTTTTGTACATTTTTCCTACGGGGTTAAGTAGATTCTTTTATTCACCGTACATGACATATGTTTCACATTGGCATTTTTACATAGTCTAAGTAGATGATTTCCTACTTGCTATGCATTCCATTGGTTATACATAATATATGTTACACATGACATTAAACATGGTTTATGCATAAACATTTTGACATTAAACATGACATTTTGTTGGGTAATGATAAGTGACTTATGTAACGGGGCTATGTGTTATACGATAAAAGCATGGTGGATACGCCGCTGGTACTTCCTATATATAAGTGCTTTTATTGTATTATACATTGTTGCGTTTCCTAAGCCACTTGACAAAAGACATGAAACATTTTTACAAGGACACGACATTTATACAGAGTACATATTTTATACAATTCACTTTTACTTGGTTATTTATTTAACCATGCATAATTCTTTTATATCATTTGATTCTCATATCGATTTTCACATGATTTTATAAAAGAAAACATTTTACAAGGTTCATGACTATTTTTGTTAAAAACTTCTTTTAAACTACAAGTCATGAATCCTGCATAAACAAAACCTATGTATCTCACAGGCTTTTTTATGCTGACGTACCTATTTTTACATGTGTTTCAGGTGCTGATGCATGATGATGTTTGTGCTTCACTTAGGCGGACTCGGGCCTTAGTGACTTAAAAGACAATTATTATGTTATGTTTTATTTAATTTCCAAGACAATGTAAACTTTAATTCAATAATACATAACTTTAATTACCATGGTTGTTGAAACAATAATTCTGTTACAACACTCCCCGACGTTTCCGCCACGGTTTGTTGTTTTAACGTGGTCGGGGTGTGACAATGGCCATTATTAAAAGTGACTTTGCCCTTTCATCCCCAGCCACCAGTTCCTTGTCTTCTGCGCTCCAGTTTATTTCACTTTTGGGAGCGCGGGAGGCAGGGATAGCTGGTGATTGGTCAGTTGCTGGAATAGCAGGTATATCTGTCATTGGTGTATGTGGACCCCTTTCAATGGATTGAAACAGAGCTCGGTCATGACCATTAAGGAAATTGACCATCCTGATTTTCCATTGGGGGTATTCCTCTCTGACCAGAGTCGGAGGTTTGGACATAGAACCAATGTTAAAAGCATTATTCTTGGATTGAAAGCTGGCCATATTTACAGAAAATAAGATGAGCAGTTGATCGTTTGAAAATAGTTTATTCAATCTGCTCTGATACCAATTGTTGGACCCAGTATGGCCTTAAAACAACTTCTTTTCACGTAATATGGCAAGTGATTTCAGTAGATGTGAAAAAGATGTGCGGAAATGGAAATCAGACTTTCAAGAAACAAGACCTACAAAATTATCAAGTTTATATCACTTTGAAACAAACTGGTTTACAAGGTGATTGTAAGATTATTATCTAGTACAAACGAATCTTGAATTCTGTGGGTGAGAGGGCAATGGAGTTTTGATGTATGTATGAATGATAAGCTTCAAACTCACTTTGCTTCTCCTGGTTGAGCCTTCTATTTATAGAGGGCTGGGTGCATGAATAAACAATAGTTTATTCATGCAATAAGTCCTGCAAAAAGTGCCCAATTGACATATTCATTGAATCCAACGTTCAAGTTGCCTTTTTCATCATGATATCAATTAATGTCAACTTGCTTCAGTAAGTGTGGCAGGACAGAGCCAATTTCAGACAAGCGGGGTATTTCATCAGAATTATGATAAACCACTTCATCAGAAATTCTGATGAACAAATCATCAGAAAAATCCTGATGATCAAAATCGTCAGAAACTGATGATATTTCATCAGAAATATCATCAGATCCATCAGAAATGACCTTTTCTAATAATCCAATTCAGCTCTTGATCAACTTGTGATTCTAGCCAGGCGATTTCTGTTCTTCCTTGCAATCCTTGTTTTTTCATGATCTTTTTGTATAACAGTCTGTGATTGGTAATTTGATTATTCAAATAATCCATAATGAACTCGTTAGCAATCTAGTGATCGATCTAAACTAGGATTTTCTGTTTTTTGTTTCTTTCTAATCGCCGCCATAACCTGTTGAGTTCGAATGGATTGTATAGCGTGATTGTTTCGTCTGTTTTGGACTTAACGATTCCTCTATATCATCTTGCTAGAATCACAAGTTAGGGTTAAGCTAGTCTAGGGTTTGTTTGGTTTGCTGGGCTGATCGGCTGTTTTGTTTTTTCTTATTGGGGGTAAGGAGTTTCTTTGTCTAAAGGAGAGAGTTGATATACCTCTGGTTAGGGTTTGCTGCTAGTCCGTAAGTTGTGCATTATTTTTTTACGTCTGCATGTGATACGTATTGATTTGACCATGAATTCTAAACCTCCTGATGTCAATGAGTTATATGGGAAACATACGTATTTGAATGTTGAACATCCTGATGATTTGCATGGGAAACCGGTGAATGTTTTGAAGGGGTTGGGGAGTAAAATTCTGAACATTGATGGAAAACCGTTGATCCCTAGAAGAGGAGTTGTGACGAACAATAAACAGGAGCCCCGGCTTTTGAATGTTATTGATGAACTGCAGAAAGTTACTGTTCCTGTTCAACCAGAGAGGGATAGTAGTATCTTGGATAAACCACAACAACATGAGGAGCCGGTCTCATACGCTGAAAAGTTGAGGAATAAGTTGACGCCTACGACTGAAGTGAATTTTAGGAAGCTGGATCCTACGGAAACGCATCAAGAAGCAGACGTTGTGATTCCAAAGGAGGTTGTTAAGAAGGTACAAGATAGGTTTGATAATGTCTTATTTGGTTATTTCCTGGGGAATAGACTGCCATTTCCGGTTGTTGAGTATTATGTTAAAAATGTTTGGGCGAAGTTCGGGTTTGCTAAGATCATGATGAACTCGGAAGGTTTTTTCTTTTTTAAGTTTGATTCTAAAGAAGGTATGAATAAAGCGCTGGAGGGTGGGCCTTGGTTAATTCGTAAAGTTCCATTATTTCTTAACATATGGTCTCCATCCATCAGTCTAAAAAAGGAGGGTATAAAATTTGTTCCTATTTGGGTTAAGCTCCATAATGTTCCTATTGCAATCTATACTGATGACGGGTTAAGTTTACTGGCGTCGAAGATTGGGGTCCCAAAAAGACTGGATAGTTATACGGCTGATATGTGTGCTAATAGCTGGGGTAGGAGTAGTTTTGCTCGAGCTTTGATAGAAGTTAATGCGGATAATGAACTCAAAGACCATATAGTTGTTGCGATCCCGAAACTTGATGAGGATGGTTTTATTATGGAAAAAATCACGGTTGAATATGAGTGGAAGCCACAGCGCTGTTCTGCGTGTAGTATCTTTGGCCACAATGACCAAAATTGCCCGAAAAATCAAAATGTTAACCCCAAACAAGTTTCAGTTGATGCTGATGGCTTTATTACAGATAAAAGGAAGGTTGCGAAGATTGGAGTGATGCATAAAAAACAGAAACCAAAATTTATTTACAGGCAAAAATTGAACAAGTCGGGGGCTAGTACTTCAGGTACGAAGAAGGATTCTGGTTCAGTTTCGAACGAGATTAACATAAAAACATCCAATGCTTTTGATGCTTTAGATGCGGAATATGGAGATGGGTATGAGGATAATGTGTTTAATAATGATGGCACGAATGGGAAGGCTCAGAGAACGTCACATGTAGTAGATGAAATTCTGGAAGTTACTCCGACGGAAATGGCGAAATTTATGTCTAATGAACAACATATTCATACTTCTGAGGGGGCAAGCACTCCCTGTTCTAAGGGTTTAAATGGATAGCATAATGTGTTGGAATGTTAGGGGCTTGAACCGTCCCCTGAAACAAAGTGAGGTTCGTACTCTTATGTCAGCTAATAATGTTGAATTGTGTGCTATTCTTGAATCACATGTAGATGTTAGCAAGCTGGATAAAGTTTGTAAGTATGTTTTTCGTAATTGGAATTGGACTTCTAATGGTGGGGTTTGTAGCCGTGGGACCAGAATTATTCTGGATTGGAATGCTGATAATCTTGATGTTATGGTGCTCTTTCAAATGGACCAAATTATTCACACTCAGATTTTCTTTAAAGCTAGCAAGAAAGTCCTCTTTTGTTCGTTTGTTTATGCTGAAAATAAGTATCAAGATCGGAGATCGCTTTGGAATGATTTATGCAAGCATAAGGTTTTTTGTTATGATAAGCCGTGGGTGGTTATGGGAGATTTTAATTCTGCTCTCAAGTTTGAAGATTCGTTATATGGGTGCTCTAAACAATCTATTGGCATGCGGGAATTTGATGAATGTATTCAACAAGCTGAGTTGATGGATATTAGCGCTCATGGATTACAATATACTTGGAATCAGAAGCCGAAGAGTGGAGCAGGCCTTTTGAAGAAAATAGATAGAATTATGGGTAATGTCACGTTCTTAGATCAGTATCCTTCAGCCTATGCCATGTTTCATCCGTATCGTGTGTCGGACCATACACCGTGTTTTCTTAAAATGATGGGAACTAATGGGTTTCGGCCAAGACCTTTCAAATTTCTGAATTTTATTGTTACGAAACCTGAATTCAAGGATAGTGTCAAGTCTGAGTGGGAGAAGACAGTTGAGGGGATTACTATGCTTTCGGTTGTAAAGAAGCTCAAGAATTTAAAGCCGAAGTTGAGGAAGATATTGTTCGATCAAGGTAACTTGCATATAAAGGTGAATGATCTGAGAAAAAAGTTAGATGATCTTCAAGTTCAAGTGGACCAGAATCCGTTGGATACTTGTTTGCGGCAATTGGAGGCTCAATGCCTTAAGGATTTTCAGTCGGCTGCCTATGATGAGGAATGTTTTCTAAAACAGAAATCTAAGGTCGAGTGGCTTTGTGCGGGAGATTCAAATACAAAGTTTTTTCATAACACGGTCAAAGTTAAAAATGCTAGAACTAAAATTTATAGTGTTATGGATTCTTTGGGTACTAGATTTGAAGGTGATGGTGTAGTTGATGCTATGGTTTCGCATTACATGATTTTTTTGGGCGTAGAGGTTCCGGTTCAAACGGTTAACTTGGAAAACTTGTTCACTAATGTGCTTAGCATTGATGTTGCGGATCATATGGTTCGTCAGGTCACTCGGGAGAAGATCAAGCAAGCCATGTTTAGTATTGGTGAAGATAAAGCCCCGGGTCCGGATGGGTACACGTCGGCTTTTTTCAAGCATGCTTGGGATGTTGTAGGTAACGAAGTGACTGAAGCGATATTACAGTTTTTTGAAAACGGTAAGCTTCTTAATCAAGTTAATCATACGATTCTTGCTTTAATTCCGAAAAAAAGATGTTCCGAATTCGGTTTTGGATTATAGGCCCATCTCTTGTTGCAATGTTCTGTATAAATGCATCAGCAAGATTCTTACGGATCGGTTGAAAGGTTGTTTGGGTATTCTTGTTAGCATCAACCAATCTGCCTTTGTTCCGGGTAGGAAGATTTCTGATAACATCCTCCTAACTCAGGAATTGATGCATAATTATCACCTTAACAGGGGCCCGGCTAGGTGTGCCTTTAAAATTGACATTCAAAAAGCTTATGATACAGTTAGCTGGGAATTCTTGGAAGTAATCCTTACTCGCTTTGGTTTTCATCAGAAAATGGTGAAGTGGATCATGACGTGCGTGACCACAGTTTCTTACTCTTTGTGTATTAATGGCAATCTTCACGGGTATTTTAAAGGAAAACGTGGGTTAAGGCAAGGAGATCCAATGTTGCCCTATCTTTTCACGTTAATTATGGAGGTATTATCTCTTTTGTTGCGGCAAGCTGCTAACAACTCTTATAAATATCATGCCCAATGTGCCAAGGAGAAAATTATTAATGTGTCGTTTGCTGATTATTTATTCATATTTGTTCATGGTGATGTCGTTTCGGTTAGAAAAATCAAGGAGGCGTTGGAGACTTTTACTAATATTTCAGGTTTAGCTCCTAGTCCAGCTAAAAGCACTGTCTTCTTCTGCAATGTTCCTCTTTCAATCAGGCAGGAAATTCTTGATGTTATGCCGTTTCAGGAGGGTGTCCTTCCGGTCCGGTATCTTGGGGTTCCCCTTATCTCTTCGAGATTGTTATATAAAGATTGTGAAGTCCTCATTCAGCGTATGGAGAAAAAGATTGTTAATTGGGTGACTAAATCTCTGTCTTTTGCGGGCCGTTTCCAGCTTATCAACTCGGTTCTCTCTTCTATGCACATCTATTGGGCATCAGTCTTTGTTATCCCAGCTCGGGTTATTAATGAACTATAGAAAAGAATTCGCCGATTTTTGTGGAATGCGGGTTCGGATGGCAGAATTCGTGCTAAGGTTGCTTGGAAACATGTGTGTTTGCCTAAAGATGAAGGTGGTTTGGGTATTCGATGTATTTCGGATGTTAATAAATCTCTTATGGCAAACCATATTTGGAGTATTATTACTAACCGGGAGTCTATTTGGGTTAGATGGATTCATAATTACAAGCTTAAAGGTAGAAACTTTTGGGAGGTTCCTTGCCGGGGGAGCATGAGCTGGGGATGGCGAAAAATCTTATCTATCCGAAATATCATTCGTCCTCACATCTGGTCTTCTTTAAAGAGTGGCTTGCAAACTAATGTGTGGAGTGATATGTGGTGTACGGGGAGTCCGCTTAGCTCGTTTATCACACCAAGGTCCATTACTAATGCTGGTTTTAACCTTTAGGCTACGGTTGCGGATGTTATTGATCAGAGTGGTAACTGGAAATGGCCTCAAGCGTGGCTTGATCTTTTTCCGGTTTTAATCACTATTTCGATTCCTAATTTAGCTCCTAATGTAGTGGATCGGCTTGTTTGGAAAGATTTGGATGGTAAGATGGGTGATTTCAAATCGGCTCAAGTTTGGAACACTATTCGAAATATAGATCATCATGCCTTGTGGGCTAACATGGTTTGGTTTTCTCAATGTATTCCGAGGCACTCGTTTCATATGTGGCTGGCTTTCAGAAATAAGTTAAAGACACAGGATAGGTTGGCAGTCTGGGAAGCTGGAAGTCAAACAAATCTGAAACTTATGTGTTGTCCGCTTTGTAATTTCGACCGGGATAGTCGTGATCATTTATTTTTTCAATGTAATTTCTCGGCTCAAGTGTGGAATAATGTGAAGGCAATGGTAAACTTGGCGAATGTGGATAATACATGGTCATCAATTCTAACTTGGGTGGAGCAACATTCAAGATCGAAGGGAGTAGATCATATTGTGTGTAAACTGTTGATAGCAGCCTCTTCTTATTACATTTGGCAAGAAAGGAATAACAGATTGTTTAATAATAATAAGAGGACGGTTGTTCAATTGACTGAGAAGATTAAAAGTTCGGTTCGTTTGCGGCTGATGGGATTCAGATTTCGTGTGAATTCGGCTAGGGAGAGGATCTTCAAGGCCTGGCAATTGAAGAAATCAAAGACGATAGAGTGGATCCGGGCTAGTAGCTCTTCGTGTCCTGTCTGAGTTCGGTTTGGGCTTTGTCTTGGCTGTCTTTTTCGTTAGTTGTTTTTTTGGATTATGGATTGTGTTGCGAGGTGTCCTAGGCTTGGCATGTCAAGTCTAGTTGGTGTGTCGTTTTGACACACCTTTGTACTTATTTGTTTCATTTATAAAATTCATCGGGGTAACCCTTTACCCAAAAAAAAACTTGTGAATCTTTGAAGTAGATGTTGTGCATTCCAGTTGTCCCATCTGATCTTCTTTTTCTTGTTCGTGATCTTCAGGACTGTGATCTCTTCATAGATCCAGTTGATTGTGATTTTCTTCAATACTTACAAATAAAGTTTCCTAACAGTTAAAAAACGAGTTGGATTGAATATAAGACGTTTTCATAAGGCGGTAAAAGCTCAAGTTTCTATAAGTTTGAACGTCGACGCAATACGTGGTACCATTTTTAACTTAAAAATACTATTATCTTACGTGCTTTTTACGTACGCTTCAGTATAAGTCCAAGTTAGTTTACGTTATAACATAATTTTTTTCGGTAATTAGTTAGGTCAAATATAATATGTTTCCGCACCATTTTTATGTCCGTTGTCAATTCGTCTGCGTTTTAGCATAAGTTTCGACACCGCTGCAACGTGCGGCGGGTCAAAATTCTAGTTTGTATATAAATAGGAGGTATTCCAACTCAATCGATGTATATTGACAGTTTGTTTTGGTCTAGTGTGTTTCATGGACGTCACTGAGGGAATATTGGTGGTATCAACGATGGTGAGGTGACTAGTGACATTGATGAAGATCTTATAATTCGGGAATCATCAGATCCTCTACAAAGTTTAATTGATTTCGTGTATCCTTCGTTAATTCAACAATATAAATGTAAAGATTTCTTCCGTTAAAGAGCAATTCTTACGCCTACAAATAAGGTAGTTCACGAAATTAATAACAGGCTGCTACAAATATTCCCAGGAGATTCACTAGAGTATTTGAGTGCAGACAGTTTGTAAGAAACAGAGAAGCCTACAATCACACACAACAAGACTTATACTATCCTGACGTTCTTAATGGTTTAAAAACATCTATATTTCCAAATCATAGTTTGGTATTAAAGGTGTTGTCCCTATAATGTTACTTCGTAACATCGATTAACAAAACGGCCTTTGTAATGGTACTAGACTACAATTTACGTCTCTTTGCAAACGAGTAATTGAGACTGAAATTATTTCTGGTGGAAATATTGAGCTCCATACATGTCCTCCACGCATCAATTTGACACCTTGTGACAATGAAATCACATTCAAGTTTCAGCATCGACAATTTCCATTATCGGTATCCTTTGTGATGACAATAAACAAAAGCCAAGGTCAGTCTTTAGATAGAGTTGGGTTGTATTTAAAATACCTAGTCTTCACTCATGGACAATTGTATTTGCTATGTCAAGGGTTAAAAGTAAGGCCGGTTTGAAGTTGCTGATAACAGATAAGTATGACAATTTTACCAATAAAACGTCTAACATTGTGTACAAAGAAGTTTTCAGAGATCTATGAATCACTTCTATATTATGTTACTTTATCGATTTACTTTGTATTACGCTTTACAATTTTAAAATAATTCAAGATGTTTCTTATCCAATACATCATTCATGACATGTTCTCTTGCTAAGCCCGTTTATAACACAAGTACTTAACCTGGTTATACTTTATATTAAAGCAAAGAAGTAATAATAAAATCATTGTGCTAAAATACACCTTTAATGAGTGGGTGTCATCATCATCATCATACTCAGTAAGTCCCACCAATAACAAAGCTAAGGTATGATTTGATGAGAGTAAGATATACTCTACCATGTAAGAATAGAGAGACTACTTCCAGTTAGACTCCTGAATAATATAAAACAAACATAAGCCTTGCTTAGATGACACACCACAAGAAATACTCAAATTTACAAAAGAAGTTTCTAGCAATCCTTTGTTGATCATCCTAGTGCGATAGTTCACTCTGGTCCACATGATTTTGATATGTTTGACTACATACACAAAGCGATAGAAACTTATCTCACATGATTTTGACTTGAACATATCCAATGGTATTTATCATCAGACATTTGTTTTACTTAATATTTGTTAAAAAAAACATAAACTAACTTTTATTAACTCAGATATTTGAAAACAAAGTATTTTTTAGACGACTTTCCAATATTCATCATCGTATATGTATATAGTGGAGGGTTAATTGAGGAACACCAAAAAAGTGTAAACCGAGAAACGCTCTTAAAAACTCAACTTAACATGTTAAAGATGAATTAAAAAAAATCGACGCTTTTTCTTATTAATACATGTAGAAACATTTTTAATAAAAAATTAAAAAACTAAAAATATAAAAAAATGTTTAAAAAAGAGTTAAAAAAAGCTAGAATATTTTTTTTACAAAAATGATTTTTATTGGAATAGTTTCTACCTATTTTTATAAAGAAAAGCGCTAAAAAAACTTTAAAAAGTAGATTTTTAACATGTTAAGTTTATTTTATGAGATATTTTTATTTTAATAGTTTTTTAAACGTTTTTCATATTTTTAGTTTTTTATTTTTTTATTAAATATGCTTCTAAATGTATTAATAAGGATTAGTGTCGAAAAAGATTTTAAACTTTTTTTTAACATGTTAAGTTGAATTTTTAAAAGTGTTCCCCGGTTCCCTACTTTTTTAGGGTTCTCCAATGAAA